>APFE030646193.1:7310-25146 GCA_000404065.3 Pinus taeda
GATCTTTTGATGATAGGGAACAATGAAAGCTACATTGCATCCATAAAGAAGGAATTGGGGAAAAAATTTGAAATGACTGATTTGGGCTATGTTCATTACTATCTTGGCATTGAAGTAACCCAACATCCAAAATCCATATTTATTTCTCACAAGAAATACATTGGAGATCTATTGAACAGGTTTGGCATGAAAAAGTGCAATCCTCTTACTACTCCAATGGAACAAAACTTAAAGCTCACATCTATTGAAGGAAAAGAATTTGAGGATGCAACAAAGTATAGACAGCTTGTAGGAAGTCTCAACTACCTAACTACTACTAGACCAAACATTTCATTTGCTATTGGAATCCTCTCCAAGTTTATGCAAAAGCCTTGTGAGGGACATTGGTCTATTGCAGAAAGAGTTCTAAGGTACTTGAAGGGAACTCAAGACTTTGGAATCAAGTATACACAGATGGATGACTTTAGCTTGATTGGATACTCTGATTTAGACTTCGATGGAGACAAAGAAACTGGGGTATCTACTTCAGGATATGCTAAGAGTCTTGGATTAGGAGGTGTCTCCTAGAGATCATGCAAACAATCAGTTCCAGCAGATTCCACAATAGAAGCAGAATACGTGGCAATAGCTGAAGCAACAAAATAAATTGTGCGGCTCAGGAAAATTCTTGAAGATTTGTAGGTAAAACAAGTACAATCAACTCCACTCATGATTGACAATACCTCTGCAATAAAGTTGGCCAAGAACCCAAAGTTCCATGATCGAACGAAGCACATCAATACTAAATATCATCTGATTCGACATCATGTTGAGGCCAAAACAATCCATCTCCGTCATTGTTCCACAAATAAGAAAATTGTAGACATCTTCACCAAAACGCTTGGAAGAGAAAATCTTGAATGATTCAGAATGATGCTTGGACTCACCAACATCCCTTCAGATTATGGGGGGGAATGTTGACACCTAATCCTTGTGATTGGGTAAATATATGTAAATAAATAAATAACAAATATGAACAGTCATCAGGAGATGAACTGAATAGTCTCTCCCTCATGTATATAATGAAGACCTACCAGATGGAATAGAACATACGAATCATTTTTACCTTATGGAGTTACTACCTGGCCTGATACTCTTAGATCTCTGTTCAAGAAATCAATTCTTACATCCATTTGATGGACTTTCCAATCATTTTGAGTTGACACGGCAAAGAATGTCTGGATGGTAGCCCATTTTCTTGTGGGGAAAAAAGTATCCTCATAATCGACCCCTTCCTTCTGTGCAAAATATTTTGCTGCAAGCCTGGATTTGTGCTTGTCAAGTGAGCCATCAAATTTATACTTGTTCTTGTATACCAGCTTGCAGCCAATTCGTTTGGTTCCAAATGGAGGATCAACCAGTTTCCAAGTGCCATTCTCTATCAAGGCATCATACTCCTTTTGCATTGCTTCTTTCCATTCATCAGGAGAAGCGACTTCTTTGAAGGAAGCTGGTTCAAAATCTGTAGACAAATTCAGTTCAAAATCATAAGAAACATCCATATCAACGGGTGAATCAGAATCAACTACATCACCTCCATTTTGCCTGGTTGAATTTCTTGTCCTGTGTTTCCAATCTCATCACAATTAACACTTTCAAGTGTCTTTGTCAGACATTTTGGGGGACATTTCTGAGATGGTCCAAGCTGCTCAGTTGAATGAGTTGGGACTGAATCAAAATTGAGTCTCCCAATTTCGGCAATCGCATCACTCAGAGTATCATCAGTGTTTGGAGCTTCATGTGGGGGATTGAGTGCTTTAGAATAAGATTCCACAGATTGATTCAGTATGGGAATCCCCCCTTCAAGATGTGGAATCTGATTATCAAATTCTTGAAATGATTTTGCATGTCTGAATCTATCCAAGCGATCAAGCTACCACTCAATGACATTGTCATCTTTGGAAGACTCAAGAAAGATTATATCTCTAGATACAACAAACTTATTATTAACTTCATCATAGAGACTGTATGCGTTGGAGATATTTGAATACCCCAAGAAGATACACTTACAACTCCTTGCATCAAGTTTGTTTCTTTGTACCTTTAGTTTCAAGGAATAGCAGGTGGAACCAAAGAACCTAAGATGCTTTACCGAAGGAATGTGGACATACCACATTTCATAAGGAGTTTTATTTCTAATAGCATTAGATGGACATCTATTCTTTACATATACAATACATAGAATGACATCAACCCAAAAAAAAAAAATTACATTCCTGAAAAAACATCATGGAACGTACCATATTTAAGATTGCCCTATTCATTCCTTCAGCTACTCCATTCTATTGGGGATTATAAGACACAATTGTATGATCCCATGCTGGCAAAGATAGTTTTCAAATTCATTTGAAGTGTATTTTTTTCCATTATCATTGTGAATAGAGCCAATATGTTATTGTGCATGATTTTCAATCCATGTATGAAAGTTCTCCAATGTTTGAAAAGAATGAGAATTGTTCTTCAATAAATAAACCCAACACATTCTAGTGTAGTCATCAAAAAATGTCATCATATATTTATTTCCATTTGCAGAAGGAATAGGAATTGGACCGCATAAATCTGAATGAATGAATTAAATTTTCTATGTGCTCTGGAATGTGAATCATCAAAAGACTATTTTCTATGCTTTCCTAGAATACAAGCATCCCATTGCTTAAGTTTGCTAGGAATTGTAGGCAAACCAGTAATACCTTTTTTCTTCAACAAGCGAAGGTTTTCATAGTTCAAGTGTCCAACTCTATCATGCCATAAAAGACTTGATGGAAATGTACCTTCATTATAATGAGAACTGTATGAAAAAAAATTATCCTTGAGAGTGTCTGCCTCTCCTGCCTCTGAAATTTGTTCTTCCTCTTCCTCTTCGACCACCTCTTTCTTTGGAACAATCTTGAGCATGATTCTTCTCTTTATGTACAAGACACACAACTTTTCTAGAAGACTAAGGAGTTGTATTTTTCCCAAAATATTTCTCTCTCTCAGTAAATATCTTCACAAGAGAGTCAAAGGTAATCTCTTTGAGGTTTTCATTTGCTTGCAATGACTCAAGATAATTTGAATAAGTGGGATAAAGTGCCTTGACAAAATTTATCAGAGGAATGTCTAGTTCAACATTAGTGACTTTGATATCATGCATAATAGATCTTACTTATGATGCTAAAGCAAGAGGATCATCCTTTTGTAATTCAAGACTGAACAATTTAATCATCAATTAGACAACTTCAAGCTTAGAGTGTGAGTCATAGAGTTCCTTCAACTTCTGTAAGGCTTCAAAATCATTTGAAAATGGTGAAATATGGTGACTCACCTCTTCATTTACAGATGATGCAATCAAGGCATATGTCTTTCTATTCTTGTTTTCCCAAATGGTGAATTCCTTGTTTGAGGTATGCTTTGCAGGTTCATTATCTCCTTCTCCTACTCAAAATCCTTTCCACAACTCATTGAAAATGAGAGTGTGTTTGATCTTCCGAGACCACTCAAGATAGTTCTCCTTTCTAGTGAGAACCATTCCCACAATAGATATCATTGAATGCATTTTAAAATATATCTACTACAAAAAAAATGTACTTTTGTTGTTGCTGTGTAAAAAAAAATTGCATTTTAGTGACAATACTATGAAAATATAATTCGTATATGTATATAAGAGAGATATATTTAGGGAAGGTATTATATGGGAAGAGTGTATATAGGGGAGGTATTATTTAAGGGAGGAATGGTTCGCTGGACACGAGCCCATAGAAGGCGGTTTAGAGACAGCAGGCAACATAATTTTGTGAATAACGTTAGATATGTGTGTGTGTGTGTGTGTGTGTAGCAAAGCTGATGGGCGTGATAGGCCTTCAAACATTCAATCGCTGCACTGAGTTGGAGGGAGGGCTGAAGCCGAGGGGTGAGAAATGTGGGGATAATTATGGCAATGACAATGCATGGCAGTAGTGTATGGGAGCGAGGAGTCGAGAGCGTCGTTGAGCATGGTCACAAGGGAGCTCCGATACCACAGTTATCAGTTCTCAGTGCGTAGGAACTGCGACAGTGTGTAGGAACCATGCAGGTGTATAGGAGGGACTGTGGTGAAGAGGAGCAGGTTGATAACCAGGGCTAATTATGCAGGAGTATGAGTGGTGCGAAAGAGGGAGGAGGGCTGAGCTATAATGGTGTGGTGTATTCGTTGGAGTCAAATATGTAGTGCCGAGCGGTGCAGATGTTACATCTACCATGACAAAAAATTAACACAGTCTACCATGACAGAGAAGAGCCACAAAAGATGTGGACAGAGGATCATTGATATGACAATATTTGGGATTATGAGGTCTTTTGAATGTCCTTGGTCAGTGAAAAAAAACATATCTTCGAATCTTTATGCTTTTCCTCTTCAAACAGCTTGCTCCAGACTTCATAGCTTCTGTTGCACCATGATGTCAGACCCATAAATTTCTTCAAAAACTGAACGATATTACCTTTTTTTTATCCCACCAACATTCAATCCTACATGCTCACCGCATAGCCTCCATAGTCTCTACGCTCACAGTTATGCAAGGTAGGAAGTGGCAGGAAATGTAGTATATATTTTCTGTCAAAGGAGAATAATGGCAGAAAATGATAGGAGTTACAACACAACAACTAATTTTGGGAGCTGGCTTTGATACCATGTTAGGCTAAGAGGTAACTCCTCAAATGAATTATGTTTATTCATTGAGATTTCTCATGCTTATATACACGAGGGAGTGACTCTTGGGCTTCACCTCTTGATGACTCTTCACTTTCCATTATTTACTATTTATATTATTTACAAATGTTCACCCAATCCCAATGACTAGGTGTCAATCATATGTGCTACGTGAGAAGCCACTAATCAACAACCAATTTCGAGTATCCATAATCTGCAACTTTTTCACCTTAGAAAAAATTACAGCTTACCAACGTTATTATATACAATGTTTAATAATATTAATATTATGTTGTAAACTAATTATTTAAAAGAAAAATTGATAGAATTTATTTTTTTTATGTATTATTTTTGTATTAAATTGTTATAACAAAGATTTTAAGTGAAAATATATATATATAATATATATATATATATATATTATATATATATATATATATATATATATATAAATATATATATATATATATATATATATATATATATATATATATATATATATATATAATATTTTGAAAAGTTTTATATATGCAATAAAAATTAATGCAAATTTTATAATTCAAAATTGTAATTTTAACAACTAGATCCATCTTAACACCGGATCTATAAAGTGTTGAGAGGGATCAAATATCTCGAGGTGAAAACCTATTTTTTTAGTTCAAAACTTGAGGAAAGGTTTGCACCTCGAGAAGTTTGGTCCCTCTCAATGCATGATATATCCGGTGTTAAGATGGATCTAGGTTGGTTTCAGTCATGTGCAGTGATACAAAATTTTTTGAACATCTAATTATTTTGATCATTTTAAATATGCTAAATATGTCTAAGATTATTTTTTTTCAATTTAATTTAAAATTTTCTTAGTGACCTCACTTTGTTGAGATGAGAGAGATTGTTAGTAACTTGAATGATGAAAAATGATGAAATACAAATTTTCAGTGCAAAGTGTTAATGCAAAATTTTGATAGATAGAAAATTACAAACAATCTTCATTGCAATCAATCTGAAACTATTTTCTTCTACTATTCCTATTGTCACACCTATTAGTTTTTCCATTTTCTCATATCGATCATATGAAAAGAGTAGTTTTTTTTAGACAAAAACGGTTAGATATTATTAAGCGGCACCAAAACAACAACCCTGAGTTGTTACATTACTACTCTGGCTAAGAGCGCAGAGCAGGATTCTTCTATTGCGACAGGAGTACTTGCTGCAAGTACTGAGATCACCTAACATGGAGATTCTGTTAACAATGATTCCTTGGCCGGAAGAAACGCTGGGAAAGGCATCGAATAGAGAAACCTTGAGTATGTCAGGAGAGTCACGATTGAACGCTGAAGTTTGTGAAGAATGGGCAATTTGATTTCCTTTTGTGTTAGCAGACAGGCCCAAAATCTGGCAGATCAGGAGGCCGAGAGGAGTTCCCTCCCTTTGGAAGCCTGTAGATCCAATCTGAATAGCTGACTGAGCGTGATTGCTTCTACCACTGGCGCTAAAGAATCACCCAGTGCCCTTTCATCAGATTGCAAAGGGAAATAGCAGGGAAAACAAGGGAAGGGCACAACTCGAAGATTTGGGGATAGAGATTAGGCTGCATCGTTACAGAAGGAACCAAGATCATTAGCAACTAGTCTTTCAAAAGAAAATGAGTTAGATCAGACAGGGAGAAGATGGGCGAGGCTTGGAAACAAAGTAGAACCCAGAGGGAGGAGAGGCCCAAAAATCACAGGTCTTAAGTGATATTGCAGATTGAGTCAGCATGATTAACTGAAAGAGATCTTTTACTCCGAAGAGAGCCTAGATTGGCTTCCTTGTCCGCCTGGGAATTTAACTTCCTGGGGATATGAAAGAAAGAGATTTTGAGAAATTTTGGCAACATAAACCTGATTTTCCTGAGGATGGTGGATAATTGGAGCTTAGTAGGATTCTTATGAGTGTTCAACGCCTGGATAATGAGCCTGGGGTCCCTGAAGACAGATATGGAGAGGAAGTTACCTTTAATCGCTTGATTCAGACCCTGCCACAGAGCTAGAGCCTCCGCTCTGTTATTAGTTTCCCTGCCCAGACCCCAGGCAAAACGAAGCACATTTGAACCATCAAGACCCAGGAGAACCCCACCACCTTCAGCAATACCAGGATTGCCTTTAGAGGCCCCATCAAAAAATAGACAATGTTCATTCAGAGCCAACCTCCACTTAATGAACTCCTGCTCTCCCAGCCGAATTTCCCAGTTGGAGTGGGCAATAGCAGGAGGAGGGGAATGATCCTTATGATTTGGGAACAGCCCTTTCAACTAGAGATCCTCCTCTCTGTCCAGCTCTTTTCCATTCTTTATGATAGTATTGGCTACTAGAGTTTCCGCCAAAAAAGCTTTGACTTTATTGATGACTCTTGTTGGATTGCCGCTTTCATTCCTTAATGATCTGTTGTTCCTTTCCAGCCACAGCTTCTAGCAAACAAATTTGGGAATCTACATCCAACAAGTTTTGAGAAGATTTTTTTTGGAGAGATCGAACGAAGATAAAGTGACCCAGTTTTGAATAAGATTTGGGATGTTCTCTGGGAGCTCTATTTTGTCAGAATCTGGCAGCAGGACACCCTTCCAGACTTCTTGAGCAGAGGGGCATTTTAAGAAGATATGATCAGCGGTTTCATCATCCGACATACAAAGGGTGCACATGGAAGGACCTTCCATACCATGCCTACGGAGATTATCCCTAGTGAGGATGTTGTTCTGTGCTAAAGTCCAACAGAAGAAATCAACTTTGGGGAGAGAGCGGAAGGCCCAAATAAATTTCCATTGAGCAAGATCCGGAGGAACATTCAGAAAGGCCATCAAAATTTTGTAACCTTCAGAAGCTAAATATGCACCAGAACTTGATCCCCACCCTCGTTTGTCCTTAGCAGAAGCTCTTAAAGGGGATTTCCCTTGGAGCCTATCTAGCAGAATCGAGGCTTCACCTTCCAGCCACTAAGGAATCTCTCCCAAGTGCCAGTTGTTCCATTGTCAGGTAGCATCCTCCAACTAGGTGGAGATGTCCCAGAGGGTATTTAAATTGCGGGCCTGTAACCAGGCTTTGATATTGGTGAGATCTTTCATCTGATTCAAAGGTTGATCACCAATAATTGGATCATCCCAGATTCTTATTTTTTGCCCATTACCTAGGATCCAGAACAGATTATGGCTAAAGTGCTCCAAGGCTTTGAGACAGAGTTTAAAAATGGGAGAACCTTTGGAAGTTCTAGGTGGCTGGTCCAAGCATCTAAGGTGCTGCCCATGAAAATATTTTTTCCACAAGACCTTCTTGCTCCAACTTAAATTTCCAGAGACAATGTTCCAGAGCAGCTTGGCTCCCAAGGCCAGATTCTGGGCAGCTAGGTCACACATTTGGAGACCTCCTTCCATAAATGGATTTTTAATAGTATCCCATTTAACTAGGTGAAGCCTTCTTTCATTATTTTTCCCCCTTCCCATAGAAAACGCCTCAGAAGAGCTTCCATTTTGCTTATGAAGGTTTTAGGGGCAAGGAGGATGGAATGTTGATATAACGGCATACTTGAGAGAACAACTTTCATCAGAATGACCTTTCCAGCGTTGTTCAGCAAAGAGGCTCCCCAGGCATGGATTCTGAGTTTAAGCTTGTCCAGCAGGGGTATCTAGTGGGCGACTTTAGGAATGGCCTTGAAGACTGGGATCCCCAGATATTTAAAAGAGTCCCAGGCCCAAGATCCTTCCATATCAAGAAACCTTGCAATTTCTGATAATTCCTTGACCGAGCAGTTCCAGCCATAGATTGTGCTTTTTAGGTAGTTGATCTTGCTGCCTGAGACCTCTCTATAAATATCCAGCTCCTTCTTGAAGTATCTTGCAGAGTTTATGCTTGCCCCACCTAGCAATAAAGTGTCATCAGCAAATTGATCATGGTTTATGTCTTTGACATTGCTAGCCATACGAAGGCCAGGGAGGGTTTGAGTCTGTTGACCATATTTGAGCTGGAAACTGAGCGTTGTGGCTTGAATAGCATAAAGAAGCGAGGACAAGGGGCAACCTTGTCTAAGGCCCCTAGAGGCTTGGAAAAAATCTGAAGGTCGACCATTGACCAACGACGCTATCCAAGGAGAGGCAATGCAAGCTTTAACCCAATTAATGATGGCTGAAGAGAAGCCCATTTTTGTCATCACAATAAACAGGAAATCATGTCTCACCCTATCAAAGGCATTTGTCAGATCCAGTTTAATCACCATACCTTTCTCCTTTCGGTGATAGCTTGAATGGACTGCTTCTTGCTCCAGCACGATATTGTCCAGTATTTTTGTCCCTTTGATGAATCCTCCTTGGTTTTCAAGGATAATGGACGGCAGAATCTTCTTAAGGCGATTGCCTATAATTTTGGTGATCAACTTGTAACTAGAGTTACACAAAGAGATTGGCCTGAATCTACTAAAATCGGATGCCCCTTTCTCTTTTGGAATCATGGCAAGAAATGCTGAGTTGATGCCGCCTCCAATCTTGGCACAAGATTGAGATTTCCTAACCATTCTCAACAAGTCATTTTTATTGTGGCCCAACAGGATAGATAGAATCTGACAGGGAACCCATCCAGGCCAGGAACTTTATCGGGTTCCATACTATCCAGGGAAAATTTAAGTTCATTCATGCTGATTGGAGTAGTCAGCATAGAATTGTCAGATTCTTGGACACATTGGGGAATTAAGTCCATCAGATAGGCATGAGGATTAATGGGAGGATCATTGGGGGCAGAGTAGAGATCTTTGAAGAAAGAGTGGGCAGCCCTCTTTATGCCTTCATAATCCTTGATCACTGCATTTTGATGGTGAATTTCTTTTACAGTTTTGAAGTGCTTGCATGCTTCAGCTTGTTTGTGGAAGAAGCTAGAATATTTGTCCCCAGCCTATAACCAAAGAAATCTAGGTTTCTGTCTCCAGTACTCTTCTTCTTCCCTACTTGCTTTGTGGAGTTCTTTTTGCAGATCAACTTCTATTTGAAGGAGGTTTTGGGAGACAACAATATTTTCCAAAGTTAATTGGTGGGCAGCAAGACTGTCCAGGGCCTCCTTTCTTTTGGAGGTGGGAGATTTCAAATTTCTAGCCCACTCCTTGAGCCTTCTTTTTAGCCCCCTCATTTTTTCTTCCCACACATAGAAAGGGGAACCATGGACATGCCTATTCCAGGCCTCTGAAACCACCTCTTGGAAGCCATCATGTTGAAGCCACAATGGGCTGAATCTAAAGGGAATAGGGCCAAGGTTTTCATCCATGGAAAGATCAAGGAGAATGGGCTTGTGATCAGAGGTATTGTTTGGAAGAATTTTGGAAGAGGCCATTAGACTGTTGGTCAGGAAAGAGGATTGGACGAGAAATCTGTCCAATCGAGCAGTAAGATGGTTGGGGCCAACCCTTTTGTTGGACCAGGTGAACTTCCCAGATGTGGGCTTGATATCCTCCAGCTCCCAACCCAACATAAGGTCTTCAATCCACTCTCTAGCTAGATCCCTGACTGGGGAGCCACCCTTTTTCTCATTTACAGCTAGAGTGACATTCATATCTCATGCAATAATAATGTTTTCTAGATTGTGCAACGAAAGATAGGACAAAATCGAATCCCAACATGATTTTTTCTCAGATGGAAGGACTGGAGCATATATATTGAACATACTTACTTGTTGGCCAGAGTCTTTATGGAGGAGCTTCGTGAAAAGCCAGTGGGGAGAGCAATCTTTCTGAATCAGGTTATAGAGAGAGCTATCCCAGAAGGAACCGATTCCTTCGGAGGCACCTCTCACACTGAAAGCACTCCCATGTCCGTTATGCCAGAAGGATTTGCTAGCTTGGAGGAGGAGAAGTTCCTCCAACTTTGTGTCCTGGATGAGTAGGATTTCAGGCGAATACATTCTCACTATATCTTTCAGGGAATCTTCTTTCAGTTTGCTGCCTAATCCTCTGCAATTCAAGGAGACGTATTTCATTATTTATTGGCTTGGGAGGTAGTGGCTCCTTTTGGAGCCGTGCCATGCTTGCACCTGGATCTTGTATTCATCATTCCCTTGAGTGTTTTCTGGGAGCCTTGGAGAACATCCAGATAAGTTTTCTCCTCTCTTTGTTTCTTCTTGGATTTTCGACCCCTGGCCAATTTGATAGGGGTGCTTACGAGCTGTCTGATTCATAGACTCTTTCTTCTGATTCTTCATCCGTTTTGGAGGCCAAGTTGATATGCTCTTCTTTATCTGCATTTCTTTCATTGCCTCTATCTGCTGGGAGGGTGTTTGTTTCAGTATCATTTTCTATTGCGTTCTTCGACAAGTCTTCCGGTTCTTCTTGAGCCTTAATGGTTTCTGCGTTCCCACCTGAGGAGGAGCCAACCTTTGGAGCTTCATTGGCCTTTGTCTTGGTCTAAGGCTTCCCCACTGGCCCAACATTTTTCTTCTCAGTCGACCTTGGAATAGCCTTGCCTCTTTTGATTTCTTTCCACCCTTCTTCGTCCTCCTTAGTCCCTGCTGGGGCTTTAGGACAATTTCGTTGGAAGTTTCTGTGTTCTTGAGAGGTTCTAAATTTGAAAGGCAGTTGCTCGTAGTCCAATTTTTGATAGTGTTGCCATTCTCCCACTGTAAGTTTAACCGCCTCAGGTAACCCAGCTTCTAAGTCAACTTCCACACAGATTCTAGCACAGGTGTATTGGCCCTTATTATTTGCTTTGTCGATGAATCTGCCCAGACCATTCCCAATCATTTGCAAAGATTGAAAGCTCCAGTAATGGATCGGGAGGTTGGGGAGACGAACCCAGACTGGGACCTCCTTTGGGACATCAACTGAAGGATCGAAGTCAGGGGTCCACTTATTGAGATACAGAACCTGATTTCCCATGAAATACGGACCATTTCTGAATACCAGATCTCGGTCTTCTTTGGAGGTGAAGTCGAAAATGAAAAAGCCTCTACCAACCGCATAGCAGATCACATTATCTTTCAGTTGTGGTCTCCAGTTGCGTTGAATCCAATCATCAGTGGTTTTGGTAGAAGGCCATCGACCCATAAATTGCCCAACCAGCCCTCTGTCAACAAGGGCAAGGGCTATTTTAATTGGTTGATCTTCTTGCAGAGAGATCTCAGGGATTTCCTCAAGTTTTTTAATGAACTTTGGGACCTCAGGGGTTGGTTGCTTCTTCCCTTTATGTGATAACAGGTGGCGGAAATCTTCTTCAGACGAGAGCGGAGGAGTGGGAGAGGGCTCCTCACCCCCAGGATCACCCATGGCGGCAGCTGAGTCGCAGAAAAACTCAACCCATACCCCACAAGATAGCACCCCTGCAAATCCAAAAATCAGAGGGCCAAAACGCTGCGCTGAAGACCAGGGCTCCACGAAGGTTTAGAGTGTCGTACTCAGCCAAGAGAGGGGGCCGACTCTGCACGTCGCGCCGCCCCAAATCGATGCAAGATCCAAACGAAGCGTCGTGCAGCTCAACACGGAATCAAAAGAAATCTTGTTAGCAGAATGAGGGCAACAGAGCCCTCCAAGGCGCCCAGAGGGCCGAGACCGCCGCCGCAAGCTCAGGGCAGTTGCAGAGCGTCCAACCTAAAACTCTCAAGCGTTTTTGATATAATATTATGTCCATATGAAAAGAGTGGTTGAAATCATAGATCATTCAAATATTTAGCTCGAGCTAGTGTAATAAACAACATACCTTGTCTCTGTTGCTCTCCAATATTAATAGTAGTTTTCTCCAAAATCAATCATTGTGACTTATGGAGTGTTAAACCCCAAATAATTTCCAATGGTAGTATTTTCTATTATTGTGTTTGAATGCAAAGTAATTAACAATGTTGAATGATGGAAAATGGCAATAATAATAATGTACCAAATTATATATAGTTTATAGTTTCAAGAAGCAAACATTTTATTTAGGATGAAAATTCAAGTATTGTATTTATGGTTGAATAATTTTTACGTGCTTACATTGAGAGTATGTGTGTGTGTTTTGGGGGTGAGAAGGAGAAACAAAGGGAGATAGAGATATAGAACGGGGGCAGAGGGAAGAAGAGAGAGGCAAAGATGGGAAGGGAGGAAGATATATATATATAATATATATATATATATATATATATATATATATATATATATTATATATATATATAAATATATATGGAGAGAAATGTTAGAGAGAGAGAGAGGGGAAAGTGACGGAGGGAAAGAGAGATAGATAGATATGGAGAGAGTGTGTATGTTTAGGGGCTGAGATAGAGAGATAGAGAAGGAGAGGCAATGGGAGATAGAGATATAGATGTAGGACGTAGATATGTGCTTACAATGAAATAAATGCACACTATTAATCTAATTACTTTGAAATTAATGTACATCATACATCTTGTTGCATCAAATCAGAAATCAACATCTACACTAAAATCAATGCATCTAGTGCAAACAATCAAATAGGATTAGAAATCAACATCTATACTGAAATCAATGCATGTAGTCCAAGAAATCAAATAGGATTAGAAATCAATAGCTACATTGAAACCAATGCATCTAATGCAAGAAATCAAATATGAGTAGAAATCAACATCTATGCTAAAATCAATGCATCTATTGTAAGGTATTAAGTATGCTTAGAAATCGACATCTACACTAAAATAAATGCATCTAGTGCAAGCGATCAAATAGGATTAGAAATAAATATCTACACTAAAACCAATGCATCCAGTGCAAGCAATCAAATAGGAGTAGAAATCAACATTTACATTAAAATCAATGCATCTAGTGTAAGGTATTAAATAGAATTATAAATTGACATCTAAATTGAAATCAATGCATATAGTGCATGTGATAAAATAGGATTAGAAATCAACAACTACATTGAAATCAATACATCTAGTTTAGTGAAAATCTGAAATATTCATGACTTTCTAGATCTAACTTCTATGTCTGTATTTGTCTCTGTGAGACTCTTTCTTCTTCCCTCTCTCCCTGCCTTCCATTCTATGTCTATCTACCTCCCCCTCTCCTTCTCTCTCTTCCCCTCCCTCTCTGCCCTGTCTCACTCTATCTACCTCTCCCTAACTTTCTCTATCTTTCTCTTCTTTCCTCTCTCCCCCTGCCATCTATATTTATACCTCCCTCCATATCTCTTTATTTGTCTCTCTATCTCAACCCCCTAAACATATGTAATGCTCTCTCTCTCCCCCATATCTATCTATATATCCATCTCTCTCTCTCTCTCTCTCTCTCTCCCTCTCCACCTTTCTCTCTCTATGTATTTGTTCCCCTTCCAACTCTATATCTTTCTCCCCTTCTCTCTCTCATCTATTTGAAGTCCTCTCTCTTTTTCCTTCCTCTCTCTCCCCTTATCTCCCACCTCCCTCCATCTCTCTCCCCATCATATACACACTCTCTCTCCACTCTCCAAAGCTATCCCAATCTCTATCCCTCTCTCCTTCTCTCTCTTCCTCTCTCCCCCCTCCATATATATGTCTCTCTATCTCTCTCTTCCCCTTCTTTCCCTATATTTATCCTCTCCTTTTCTCTCTATTCCCCCGTCTCCTCTCTCCCTCATTCCATCTTCATCTCTCCCTTGTCACTCCCTCTCTTTCCCCCTCCAAATCCATCTCTCTCCCTCCCTCTCTTCCCCTCCTCTATCTCTCCCTTTCTCTCTCTCATTGTGTCTCTCACCTCTATGTCTCTCTCCCACACTCTATTTCCCCTTCCATCTCACTCTCTTTCTTAAATATGATCCCATTGTATTGTATTTAAGAAAATATCTAAATTAATAAAAAAAATAATTGGTTGTAAAATATTAAACCTACATTTTCGATCAACCATGTTAAAAAAAATACAATAATAAAATATTTAAAAGAATCACGCACTATATTTCCTCTATCATTGCTAATCACTTTACTTTCTCACTTCACTTGGATCCTTGGTTAAGATTCATCTATCCTAGTTCAATATAATATTATTTATAATAATATAAATTTCACATATGTATATATATAAAGTATTCTATTTATTAAATTTATTAAGACCTAACATTTAATCTCTATGAAAATATTATTAGTAGTCGTGACGATGGAGGGTTTAGATATACCTAAAAAGTAATTATAAATTTTTTTCTCTTAGATTTAATTAAAAAATGTTATAAAAATAAATTAAAATAGAATATTTGTTTAAAATAATTTGATTTTAAATAAGTTATTGGTTTGGGCATGTGGTATTGATATGACATGGTATTGACCATGGTATTGTAACAATTAAAAGCCTAGATCCATAACATATAATAAAAAGTCTAGATGGCCCATGGTATTATAACTTTCTCACTTCGCTTGGATCCTTGGTTAAGATCATCTATCCTAGTTCAGTATAATATTATTTATATTATATAAATTTCACATATGTATGTATAAAAGTATTCTAATTTATTAATTTATTAAACTTGTACATTTAATCTCTATGAAAATATTGTTAGTAGTCATGAAGATGGAGGGTTTAGATATACCTAAAAGTAATTATAATTTTTTTTTTCTCTTAGATTTAATTAAAAAATGTTATAAATAAAAAATATTTTGTAAAATAATTTTATTTTTAAATAAGTTATTGTTTTTGGGCATGTGGTATTGATATGACATAGTATTGACCCATGGTATTGTAACAATTAAAAGCCTAGATCCATAACATAATAATAAAAAGTCTAGATGGCTCATGGTATTATAATTTTCTTCCCTCATCTCCCTCTCTAACTTTCTCTTGTGGGTATTGGCTCATGATATTGTAAAAAACCCTAGTTAGAAGTCAATAATATCCATGGTAAATATTCATGATTAAAAACCTTGTCATGTTATAAATATTAAGTTTTTATCCGCTTATTAATTAATTTATAGATGGAACACACCTATATTAATTGTTACAAATATATTGATTACATAAAATATAATATTACAATATTATATGTTACCTAATATTTATAACCACCCCCACCTAATAAATAGTTGGCGAGGGTGGGGAGAAATACTAATTAAAATGTAATATTATTAAATTTTACCTAATATTTTAGGTCACACCCCAACCTAAATATTACATTCTACTCAATATTTCCCCTCACTCCTACTAATTTTATTGAGCACCTTCCATTATATTGAGTTTACCTTATTACAAAAATCACACAATCTAAAACTTTAACTCCACTAAATATAAATTTAGTGGGTTATTATTATTACAGAAATCACACAACAGAAAACCTAAACACCACAAAATTTACATGGTTGTTGTTAAGAAAATGATGAAATCTACAATTTGTATGTATGGTTCGTGGATAAACATTGGTTTTCTGAAGATTTTTGGTGTTAATGGATATAATGAATTAACATTGTATTATAATTGCATATCTCACATAGTAAAAAGTAAATAATTTTAAACAAAAAGTGTGTGATAAATGGATATAATGAACTAACATTGTATTATAATTGCATATCTCACACAGTAAAAAGTAAATAAACACAACGAAATATAAATTTACCTTATTATTATTATTACAGAAATCACAACCTAAAACCTGAACGCAACTAATATAAATTTACTTTGTTATTATTATTACAGAAATCACAACCTAAAACCTGAAAGCAACTAAATATAAATTTACCTTGTTATTATTGTCAGGTCACATAGTAACTCCACAAAGCAAAAACTAATTGTATATTATTCCACAACGCAACTAAATATAAATTTACCTTGTTATTATTGTCAGGCCACACAGTAACTCCACAAAGAAAAAACTGATTCGTATATTATTCCACAAGGTAGGTCTTCATTAGATACATGAGGGAGAGACTATTCAGTTCATCTCTTGATGACAAAGCAAAAACTGATTAGTATATTATTCCACAAGGTAGGTCTTCATTAGATACATGAGGGAGATACTATTCAGTTCATCTCCTGATGACTATTCATATTTCTAATTTAATTATTTACATAAATTCACCCAATCACAAGGATTAGGTGTCAACATTCCCCCCCTTAATATGAAGGGATGTTGGTGAGTCCAAGCATCATTCTAAATCGTTCAAGCTTCCTTCAAGCGCTTTGGTTCAGCACTTTGGTGAGATGTCTGCAATTTTGCTCATTTTTTGGAACTGATGGAGATGGATTGTTTTGGCCTCAACATGATGTCGAATAAGATGATATTTAGTATTGATGTGCTTCGTTCGATCATGGAATTTTGGGTTCTTGGCCAACTTTATTGTCAATCATGAGTGGAGTTGATTGTACTTGTTTTACCTGCAAATCTTCGAGAATTTTCTTGAGCCACACAATTTCTTTTGTTGCGTTAGCTGCTACCACATATTCTGCTTCTGTTGTGGAATCTGCCGGAACTGATTGTTTGTGCGATCTCCAGGAGACAGCACCTGATCCAAGACTCATAGCATATCCTGAAGTTGATAACCCAATTTCTTTGTCTCCATCAAAGTCTGAATCAGAGTATCTAATCAAGCTGAAGTCGTCCACCTGTGTATACTTGATTCCAGCCTTAAGTTCCCTTCAAGTACCTTAGAACTCTTTTTGCAGTAGACCAATGTCCCTCACAAGGATTTTGCATAAACCTGGAGAGGATTCCAACAGCAAATGAAATGTCTCGTCTGGTAGTAGTTAGGTAGTTGAGACTTCCTACAAGATGTCTATACTTTGTTGCATCCTCAAATTCTTTTCCTTCAATAGATGTGAGCTTTAAGTTTTGTTCCATTGGAGTAGAAAGAATATTGCACTCTATCATGCCAAACCTGTTCAACAAATCTCCAATGTATTTCTTTTGAGAAAGAAATATGGATTTTGGATGTTGGGTTACTTCAATGCCAAGATAGTAATGAACATAGCCCAAATCAGTCATTTCAAAACTTTTCCCCAATTCCTTCTTTATGGATGCCATGTAGCTTTCATTGTTCCCTGTCATTAAAAGATCATCTACATATACCACAAGATATACAACTGTTTTGCCAACTTTCTTGACAAATAAAGTTGCATCATCAAGATCAAAATGATTTAAGTTGAGTTTCAGATGATGCTCAGTTAGTTTTTCATACCAGGCTCGTGGTGCTTGTTTGAGGCCATACAAGGACTTAACAAGTTTGCATACTT
>APFE030646195.1:0-10714 GCA_000404065.3 Pinus taeda
CTGATTCCATTAAGTTTAACCTGGACTAAGTCTCTCCTCAGCTCCTCTTGTTTTAGAGCTGCCCACATCTCATCCCAATTCGACAAGGCTACTCTACCCAGGATACTCTGGAAAAAGACTTGCCACTCATCTGAGACATAATTGAGGACCAGTCTAACCAACTCTGAATCTTGAGGTGTATCTTGAGGTGTATGCCCCACAACAAACAATTCATCACGGGTCTCCTGAAGCTTCATGAGGAATGGATCCACACGCTTCCCCTTCTGCATCTGAGCAGATCTAAGCTTCTATTCAAGGTACATCTTCCCCTGCTTGGAAGATCCCTGATACAACATAGACAATGCTTCCCACATCTCCCTAGCAGTCCCTTTGCTAGCGTTGTGACAGATGATATGATCCTTCACTCTGTCAAGGATCATCCTTTTTGCATTCGCCATTTCAACCTTGTATTTCTTCAACGGATCTGCATCTGGAGGTACAGCCACCACGTTGTCGGCATATGTCTTAAGGGCATGCTCATCTAGAAGGAACAACATTCTTGCCTTCTAGATGACGTAGTTGGATGCCCCATCCAACCTGTCCTGATCCCTCAAGCCAATGATTTCCATTTCTGCCATAAGAAATGTCAAATAGCCTCCTCTCTCCTTTGTGCAGCACTGGACTGGCCTATGCACTCCCTGCTGGAGCTTGTAGATCTGCCTCTCTTTGTTGCTGCTCAGCAAGTGAGAATTCAAACTCCTTGACTAGAAGTCCTCTAAGTAGTAAGGAGAATTTCCCTCAACTGTGCTCCTTCCTTCTCCTCTAATGTCTTTCTGCACAACAAAACAGCCTATAGAAAAGATTACGTCCCACCATCTCTCCTCACGCTGAGGCTTCTGCGTTGCTCCCTTTGCCCCAACAAAATTCGATCTGGAAGCCTTCTCTCCAATGACTCACTTGGAGAGAGACTACCTCGAAATTTCAGCCCTCCGGCTAGAACTGCGCAAAACCTCTGGAGTTTCGAACTGCTGCCTCCTGCAGCATTTTCGAACTCCCTCTTCTGCTTAACATAGGGTCTCTAGTACTTTTCTTTCTTGCTTCACCTACAATGCTTTGATGCCATGTGAAAATTCGAGAATCCCACCCGAATCACCTACTATAGCAACTGATTAAACTTCTCCTATCTATTAAATACTGAAACAAATTATTTATTGTTTTCTACAACAAATATCGAAGCTAACACATTGTAGCCTTCAGTTATTTAATTAATTTTCCCAAAACAAGAATAGCACAAATAGAGAAAGATGCACAAGTGACAGTATTTTTTTGGACAAATGTCCCCGAAAAAACCCAATGTGGGAAAACCGGTATAGTAGCTCTGAGGGTATTTATTATTATGCAGTAGTTTTTGAATACAACTCTGGATGCCCTTCCAACAATCAGTTACGGAGAAAATAAACTGGCAGAAAAGCTTAGTGAGATTACCTCACTCTACCTGGCAATTCCGGCAGCTAAACCAACTGTCCCCGGCTATCTCTGTGCTGGCCCTGCATATGCCCTGCATCAACCTCAACAAGCTCTGTGTCAGCTCAACTGGGAAACATCTGCTCTCTGGAGCAATTTCTAGCCCTCCTAGCTCAGAAATCTCAGCTCCTCGATAGACTTTAGATTTTTGCACTGGAAGACTACGCTGCTTTTGCGTGAGCCCTTCTGGCTCTGCGTGGGCCCTTCTGGCCCAACATCAACCCCTACTGGGTTTGTGCTCCCGCCTTCTGGTGTTTCTTTGCCTCTCTGCTGCTGATCTTGTGTCTTGGAGAAGATACTCCAACCCAACTATCCCTGCCCCTCACTGTAAAAGCTCACTATCGAAAATATCCCAGCAGTTGCTCTGTTTCAGAAAATCGATTCTTTGAACTCTCTCTGTGTGTCTTCCAAGTGACCCTCAAGCTTTCTTAAATAATCTCCTCGTTGACATTCAACGGCCTAGATTAGAAGCTAATTAATGGCTACGATCATTTCTGCTTGATCCTTGTCTTCTTCTAGAAGTTACACCCACAGTTTATATTAATACCCTTTAATTATTTTATTTTCCTAAGTTTAAACTTGGGATCCCATTACAAATAATTAATTATTTTAATACAACTGTTTTTGGGTGGAATTTCCCAAAACGATTTATGGGTTCTTTGGAATACATTTGTGTAAGCCTCTGTAAAGTTTTGTAGATGTTCTATGCTAAGAGCAATTTCACTTTTCTCACAGCAATCATACAAGTAGTTAAGCAAAATGCAGATAGAACATATAAGTAGATCTTACAGAAGACAAATCAGAAACAGGAAAAATGTGTGTGTGTTCGTTTCGGCAGTCAACAGGATGCTTCAACCAGCAAAGTCTTCTTTGGTCAGCCAGCCCAGCATGTGTCACAACAACCCTCCAACTAGTAGATGAGTCAACCCAAGTCAATTCTACAAAAGTCAACGTTGTCCTGAAAAGTCAACGCAGGGGCAGCAAGCTAAATGTCAACGCAGTAGCAAAACGGTCAACCCTTTGACCTCGATTTTTGTGCCAAGTAGTACGGCCTTCAAAAATCGAACCTTCCACAAGTTTTCAGCTTGATTGGACCAAGTGTTGACCAAAGTCAACGCTGGTCAAACTTTCTGCGAAACCCTAGCAGCAGAAAAATCGTACTGCAGCTCAGCCGTGCGGTCTGTCATCTTCGTCCTTCCCACGTGTGGCTGAAATTCGTCCTTCAGGTAGCTCGTACTCTTTAAGATGAGAGAGGAAGATGTGAGTTGTGATGTGATCAAATTCTCTCCAACTTTTCCTGTATTTATATCCATCAATGAGGGTGTGTGACACATCTGTTGGGCATGTGAGCCTACATTACAAAACTAGCTGACCTTGCACATATAATTTAATAAGAATAATAAATTCAAAATATAAGCTCTGCTCATCGGATTAAGACTATTTTTATATGGATTTTACACCTCTCAGAAAGAGGAATCCAACAAAAATATTAGCCTCTTAATCTGAGCATCAGAACATGGAGTTTGGACCTAGTTGTCCAAATTTAACAAAAGACAATTGTGTAGACAAGCACAAAGAAAGTGGAAGTGTGGTTGTAAGTTGTTGTACACATCTAGATGAGATGATGCACGTTGGAAGAAGCCTTGTGCAGTATCTATGCAAGATGTACAAGAAACTGCTTGTGCAAATGACAAAGAAGCTTGGTGTGGTCGAAGATGATGTGCATGATAAAGGATCAAGATAAATTGTTGGAGCAACATTGAAATATTCGTAGGAGGAGGAGGCTTGGTACATGCAAGCACAAAAAATTGTTGAAAGTATGGAAAAGGAATCTAGATTGTTAATTGTAAAAATTGTTGAGAAGAATCTCGTAATGATTGAATTTTTTATATGTTAGTTGGATATAAGTAGTGGAAATGCCTGTAAAGATGCAGACACTGAAGGAGCTTCAATTGGGTTGGTTTTGATCATTAGTGAAAGCGCTAACATAGGGTAAGAGATGACGAGCACGAAGAAAGCTTGGAGGTAAATGAATAGGATTGGTATGGCATCAATGTTCGAGAGTTGTAGAAGCTTAAACTAAATGAGGCGACCCTAAGGTGGAAGTTTGTTTTATATTTAAATAAATCACCATTTTAATGAATGAGTCCACCAATTTTGGATATAGTCTTGTTTTGTATTTTTTTATTGTTTATTTGCTTAACAATAATCTTGACAATCTTTGTTTGAGTTCTTCCTTGCATGGCATCTAGGTTTTGGAGAATACTTTGGCTCAACCCATGTAGTGAGTAGAAAAATGAGCCTGTTGCACATGCCCAATGTCATTTTATATTGGAGTAAGGGAAACGTTCAGAAGAGAACTGTAGGAATTGAGGAAGTAGAAAGAGGAACTCGAGCCCTAGGCATATTTGTGAAGTAGAAGAAAGTGCTTCCAAATTGTAACATCAAAAAATAGGGAGCAAAGTGGACAAAGAAATGATCTCATAGCCCAGTTATTCAAATTTTTGAGAAGTATAAGAATTGCAAAAGTGGAAATCTATAATTAAGATGGTAACTTGAATGCTGAAGTCCCCCTCCCCCAAGGATCCAGAGGCAGATCTGCGTTTCGTACGGATCTGCCACCAATCCTTTAGCGGAATCGCTGATCAAAAAATCGGATCCGTGGTTTTGCCTTATTTTAGTGATTCCTAGAAAGTTGGATCCGTGGGGGCCTGATCTGCGGATCCGGAAAGGATCGAGTGTGGATCTCTGGAGGTTTAGGCGTGTATCCACCGCGGATCGCGAGTGGATCTGAGAGAAGGTGGACAATTCACATGGTTCTGCGAGGCCTTTTTGGTTTTTTTTTGGAAATTTCAAACTGTTATGTGAGGAACTACACTTTCCGAATACTTCCAAGGTGCCCCTTGATGCTCCCTAGACGCTTCCTAAATGCTCCCCAATGGCAATGTTAAATTCTTAAAGTAAATGTGACATTCTCTTTTATCTTTCATTTCCATCCTTTTACTTAAGTTTTTAACATTACCATGAAATGACTCAGGATGTTTGAGAGTGGTTCCAACCTCATCAGACTTCATATGGAGAAAATAGAATTTCATATCCCATTCAAAATGCAGCCGATTTAATAGTTTTTAGGATCAATGGGATTGAGGCATTTCATTTGATTATATCATGTATGAGGGCATGTGATTGGCATTTAATCAAGAGCACCAAGCCCTATATGTACCCTAGTGTTGGTGTTATTGAGTGTTGAACTCTTTTGTCATGGCCTTAGCAATTATGTACCCTTCACTCAAGTCAAAATCATTGATCGGCATGTTAAGCTTTCTCTACCATATTATAAGGCTTGGATTAAGTTGTTTGATCAAAATTAGGCAATGTTGACTAAAATCCCTATAGAATTGAAATAGAGGCAAAGGCTAGACAAGAGAAGAGGAATCTAGATTGTAGGTGGTTGATGGTGGAATAATTAATCATTGATGTGCAATGGATCCCATATCTATCTTGATTTATGTAAAAATATGCATGTTTTCATGTCTTATACAACTAATTTGGTATTTTGGATGTATTTTTAATATAAATGCAAATATATATATATATATATATATATATATATATATAGTAGATGCTTCCAAGAAGTTTTGCTTCCTAGATTTTTGGGAAATGACACTTCTACGTTCCTGCTTCCAAAAAATGTCCCCGCTTCGTGCAATGTTGCTCATAACTGTCTCTTATGGAACAAGCTAAGAATTATTGATGGATTGAGTATGACATGGTGTGGTTTTAACTCGGGATGGTATTTGTAAGGGTTCAACGCATTGTCTCCTTTTATTATCACTATGGCTAATAGTTAGGTTTATTAGGAGATAGCTCTTCTATTTTCATGGTACAAAACCTTATGGAGTATACTCCCCATTGACGCAAATGTGGAGGCAATGTATTATTATTTTATTGGAGCCACCCCTTTTGGCACCTTAGATGATATTGTTGTTGGAACAAGCCTTTGGTGATGACACATATGTGGAGGCAACTTTATAATATCTTATTATGGGCCATTTTCTTTGCTCACCCTATGATTTGACAAAATTATGGACTAACCAATTATTGTATGGAGATGGCATCACTTTTGGTGGCATTCACAAATAAACAATAGCATATACATAGAAGGTGCACATTACTACTACATGAAGTCGTGGATTCTCTTACCTAGCCCACAAGGTGTGGAGTATATGTGTTGTATGGCATTCATATCACATGGGATCACCGTTCATCATACCATGGAGTAGCCTTTGTTATGAAGTCATTTGTTCTTATGATTCACACACTCAGTTAGTATGGAACTGTCTTTTGTAGAGTTCAGTTAACATCCTTTATGGAGGGGGTATAGGTGTGGAGGTGGCATTATTGTATGCAACAGATTCTTCATTGTAACTTGGCTCACGTATGGTATGGAGAAATGAGTCTTCTATCTCTTCATAAACATAGTGGAATGTGTGCTTATTGGTTGACTTCCCACTTTCATTTATTGGTAGTCTCATGTATCATGGGGTTGTTTACATTGATGGAACATAATAGGCCATGGGTTGATCTCTTTGATGGGTGGGGTATGCTCCTAGAAAGACAATGATGAAGATGTCTATAAATCATTGATCTCGCTAGCATTGTGCTTTGATCTTGTGGAGAGATAGAGCTGCTAGTCAAGGCCTTGCTATGTGACAATGCTGGATGATATGATGCTAATAAGATGGGTTACCAATCCGACTCTTCTTATGATAATTCTTCAGATTGAGAATGTCCAAGTACCTTGTATTAATTATGAATACCTCCCTAGTTAAGAGGGAGTGTTGAAATATGTAACTAGGTTTGGTCTTCATGGCATATGTAATCGTGATTTTATGTAATGAGAAAAAAAATATTATTATTGTTTTCTTGAAGCATGGGTTTCATGCTCAAGAGGAATTTATTTTTATAGGTTAAAGCTCCCATTGAGAGCTTCTAGGGCTTATGGGTCTTTGAGTAAGATTAGAGTCAAAAGACCCTCCAAGGCCATGTCAAATGTGCAAGCATCAAGTCGGCTTCATGAATCAACAAGTTGGTCTAAAAGGATGTGTCATGGAGCCTATATATAGAGCCATCGTGTTAGGATATTCCGACACATAGGAACTAATTAAGTATAACTTGTTCTAGTGTATAGTTAAGTAAAGTGTGTTTCTTTATATGTACTTTTTGTAACTTACAATCCGACGGTCACGATATGTTCTAGACATGATGTGATCTGATGATTCATTTTCTCCTCGGTATTAACGACACTTGATCCATGGATTAACACCCGATTGGTCCGTGATCTCTATTTAAAGAGCATGGAAGGTCATTTGTTAGGTGACCATTCATGAGAGAAGCTTATGTAAATTTTCTTTCTTTTACATTAATAAATTGCCTGAAGTGGCCGCGTTGCTCAGGCCGTGGACTGTTTCCCTCTTTGAGGGTTTTAACCACGTCAAGAATACTGGTGTGTTGATTTGTGATTTGTGCTTATGTAAATTTTCTTTCTTTTACATTAATAAATTGCCTGAAGTGGCCGTGTTGCTTAGGCCGTGGACTGTTTCCCTCTTTGAGGGTTTTAACCACGTCAAGAATACTGGTGTATTGATCTGTGATTTGTTTGTGAGCGGTGTCCTTTGTTGTTCTATCTAAGGAACTTACCCTATAAATTCCTACATGGTATCAAAGCTATTCGAGGGTCTTATCCATTGGTGATCCAAAACGAAAGCTGTTACAACTGCATCCGACTGTCGTTTCCTGGATCTACTGTTTTTGACTACTTTTGGCCTGAGAGGACTGCTCTATTGTGTTAGGAGCATCTGTTCAAGTGAGGAACCCCTTTCATTTCACGCGAAAATGTTTCCGGTAGCCCTAGTCATGTCAATTTTAAGATCTGGAGGTATACAGTCTTTATTTGCAGTTCTAGTTATTTATCTCTCTATTTATTTTGGTTTATAGTCATCAATTTTTTTTTATTGCCGGATCTATACCTTTATGCTATTTGCCTCGCGACTTTGTGCGATCTGGGCAAACTAGAAATAGAAAGAAAGGATTTTTCTCATGCGTGTGCTCTTTTCCGTTGCAACTTAGTGTGATCTTGGAAAATCTGAAACATTGAGGAAAATATATAATTTTTGGGCAAATCTAACTTTAAGCCGTAAGGGTTGGATACTTTTGCTTGTTCGTTTGGTTTGTGTGGTTTTTTTGTTTTGCAGGCAAAAAGGGGTTTTTATAGTAAGCACGCACCCCAAAACTTCAGTGAGTCAAACCCGCACCCTTCCTCCTTTTCAAAAATTACTAACCTTTTAAACTAGCTCACTTGGTCCAAATTTACTTTATGAGAATAGAGGTTTTGGGTTCAAGTCTTTCTTTTTTTGAGTTACTTTTTCAAAAAGCACATGTAACTTATGTTTTAAAGTTACTTTATGTAAAAGTGTTCTCACCCATTATAAAAAGTGAGACACTTATAATTCTAAAGTCACTTTATCTTTTATTTAAGTTACAATTTAGTAGATAGTTCATAAAGTACCATTGTAAAAGTGACTTTTACTTATTTATAAAAGTGGGTTACATAAAGTAATTTTTTTTAAAAGTGAGCTAATTAGATTACGTTCGAAAAATGGTGGAATTTTTTTTTTTAAATATAACATTATCATTCACTTCCCAACATTCATGTGGTTTGTCGGCATCTTCAACAACTTTTCTTCAAAAAGCCATAATTTCTTCATTCAAAAGCCGTTTTCAGAGCCATTTTTTTTAAATTGGCTTAATTTATCGAGATCTTTCCATTGGAACACTTAGTTTCATCATCTACAACTTCAATTTCTTTTAAAATGGAAAGTCCATGCCTAGTCATTCTTGACAACACAAACTACTTCCAATGGGTATCCTACATTGTGGATTTACTTAGAAGTAAAAGCCTTTATAGAATAGCCTTAGGCCAAGAGTCTAAGCCTAAAGATGAAGATAAGCAAGCCAAATGGGAAAATAAGCAAAATCAAGCACGTGGGTTGATAGGGATGTCTATTTCTCCAGACCTTAGATTCTATATCGCAGAAATTGACACCCCCGATGAAGCAATGAAACAACTCAGTAAAGTTTTTGGAATTAAAAATGAAATTAGAGCCTATCAACTCGAAAATGAGTTGCTTACATTGGACCTCAATAATTTTTCTTCCATTGAAGATTTTTTGTCCAAGTTCAACACCCTTAAACTTCTCTTGGAAGCTGTTAATGTTAAGAAAGAAGATGGTAGCCTTATCTATTCCATTCTTACTAAGTTAGGACCAACATACCCTGTGGTTGTTTCCACCTTCCATTCTACTAGAGAAACCTTTATTTCTCAAAGACAAGACTACAAGTCCCCCTCTTTTGATGCCTTTTGTGATTCTTTAATAAGAGAACAAGAAAAACTCTTACGTCTTGGTCTTTTTGATACTCGAAACTCTTCGAAGAAAGCATTAGCAACCTAGCAGCAACCAAGTTCAAAGAATCCTAAGAAGTAACACTCTAAAAAGAATGGTCTTAAACCAAACAAGGGTCTTAAGCCATTTTAGTCTCAAAATGAAAAATCAACTCAACAAAATGATAAGGCAACTAAAAACAAAGGGAAGAAGATTGATAGACATTGAAACTTTTGTAATCGTGATGGCCATTTAGAATCCAAATGCTTTAAGAAGATGGAAGCCTTGGAAGCAACAATGAAGAAGTATAACATCCATTTGGAGCACTCTTCAACTTCTACTTCATCTTTAGGAATAACACTTTCTGCATGTGGTTGTCAAGCATCTTGGTCTGGTTATGCACTAAATGTATTTTCTTCTTCTCATTCTCATGAGTGGCTCATTGATTCTGGAGCTTTTTATCACATGGCCAAAAACAAAGCCATTTTTTCTTCTTTAAATGATTGTAACACCAAAAATATCTATGTTGGTGATGATAGATCTCTTAGTGTTGTAGGGACTGGAACTATTCATCTAGACAATGGTCAATTTAATGATGTATTATGTATTCCTACCTTATCCTGCAACCTTCTATTTGTATATCAGATAACTCATTCAGGTGAAGGTAAAACCGTTGAATTTTCACCTCATGATGTTGTAATTAAGGACCTAAGAGATCCTACACAGATTTTAGCTACTGTATTGCTGATGATTCTACAAGGTTGTATAAGTTTAACAACTTTGGGTCATCAACTCTTCCCTTTGTATTTGTAGCTCATGATGATGAAGTGAGCAAACTTTGGCATGATCGATTTGGTCACTTAAACTATCGCTCCTTTCAAAATCTATGTAAAGAAAATATGGTGACATGTCTTCATATGGTATCTTGCAGAGATGGTGTTTGTTTCGAATGTGTACTCGGAAAACATTATCGGGATAGTTTTGAAAAACGTGCCTCTTGGCATGCCTCAACCCCTTTACAACTTGTGCATAGTGATTTATGTGGTCCACTTCCAGTTGTTTCATTATCTGGCTGCAAGTATTTCTTAACATTCATTGATGATTTCTCCAGACGCACTTAGGTATACTTCTCTTTAACATGTTCTTTGCCTTTAAGGCTTTTGTTGAGAAACAATCTGGACATCAAATTCTTAAGATCTGATAATGGCAGAGAATATGTTAACAACAAATTCATCAACTTTTGCATTGAGCATGGAATTCAATTGCAACATACTGTTCCATATACTCCACAACAAAATGGTGTCGCTGAAAGGAAGAATCACACCTTAAAGGACGTAGTCTTAATTTTTGGGCAGAAGCAATTAACTGTGCAGATTACATAGTAAATCACACTCCTACTAAGGTTTTAAAGAATATCACTCCAGAAGAAGCCTGGAGCTCAATTAAACCAGATGTAAGTCGCGCTTGTGTTTTTGGAAGTGAAGCATGGGCCCATATTCTAGATGAGAAACATAAAGCCTTAGAACCTAAGAGTGAAAAATGTATTTTTGTTGGATATTCTAAAGATGTCAAAGAATATAGACTTCAACCTAAATCCAAAAATGTTATCATTAGAGATGTAAAGTTTGGTGAAAATATATCGGCCTACGAGCCTAGTTCAATGGATGTGCCACCTCTCTCTATCCCTTCTACTTCTGAAAATATTCCTATTTCAAATGATGACAGTGAGGATGACAATCCTCCCCCACCTTCTCGAGATCCTCCTTCAG
>APFE030646197.1:977-41049 GCA_000404065.3 Pinus taeda
GAAGGATAATAAATTATCACCAAAGTATTATGGTCCATACAAGGTGTTGCAAAAGATTGGTACTATGGCATACAAATTGGAGCTTCCTGCAGCTTCCCGAGTGCACCCAGTTTTCCATGTTTTGTGTTTAAATAAGGTTATAGCTGACAAGCTCCTAGTTCAAACAATATTGCCAGAACTTGATGAGGAAGGAAAAATCATATTGCAACCTGAAGCAGTCACAGAAACAAGAACTCGACAACTACGAAATCGATCAATTTCAAAGTATCTCATCAAGTGGAAGAACTTACTCGTTGAAGATTCCACATGGGAGGATGATAATTTTATACAAAAGCATCTAGAACTACTCAAGTGTTAATGACAACACTTTTTTGAAGGAGAGAGGCATGTTAGGTCCCTATAATACTAGTGATTCCCCCATTACTATTGTCATTGTAGCCCTTATTGTTATTATTGTGCCCCTATTTTCCCCATATTGTTTTAGTGTGCCCCATAGAAACCCACTATTGTTATTGTTGTGCCCTTATATTATTATTGTTATGTCGGCTTTGATTATATTGTGACCCCTTAGACTCTTATATATAGAAAGAAGGTTTAGTCATTTGTATCAGCCAAGAATTGTTCATTTGTGTAATATAAAGGAGGTTGCCTCCTCGAAGAGGTTGATTTTGAAGTCGTTGATCTATCTTTTCTATCTTTTTGTGAGTTGGTTCATAACATTTATTTACTAGTATCGTTATTATTATTTTTTCACTTTAAGGGGTAGATTTTATTTCTTCAGTCTTAAGGTGAATATTAGAGTAGATCTTAATTTTTAAATCTCTTTTCCTTTTTCTAGCAAGGAATTTGTGTTGTTATTCATAGATAAAACTAAAAAGAATGTTCTTCATAATAAATTATATTTATTATATTTTTATTTTTATTTTAATTATTCTATTATTTTATTTTAGTTTGTCCTAATATTTTATTGTTTAGGTAAAATACCTTTATTAGTCAAAAGAAGTTTGTTTCGAATATTTATAAGGTATTATTTAGTCAATCTAAATAATTAACCTTTGTTGTGAAACTTTAATCAAAATTTATTTGCTAAATTACTCACTTACTTAGTCTTTTTTAGGAATTTAATTATTATTTAGTTAGTCCCAACCTTTATTGTTTAAATATATTTTAATAAGTAGTTAGTTAATTAGGTAATCTATTCTCATTTTTATATGGATTATTTTATAATCTAATATTTTTAACTCTATAGTTAATTTATTTTATTTTCTAGTTAACCCACTATTGTACTATGATGGTTGAAAAAGTAGCTCTCATCATCTGTATTTACTCTGGTGCCATTATTTGACTCTGCATTTTGTCCTGATAATGAACATTGTTCAAAACACATCAACAAAAAACTCTTATGTAATTAATACTGAAAAATATCCTGAGATTTATGAATATAATGATTCTACATTTTTATATTTGATTTTGGGAAAACTCACTAATACAATTCTTAGGGAAATTCTTGCTTCTAATTATTTGAAAAATATTTCATTCAAAACTATAGAAAATAGAAAATTTAGAAAAAGACAATGTATATATAAGCTAAACAACTAGACTTTGTCATTCCAACCATTAAATTAAATTTTGAGCAAAATATGTAGAAAAATATACCCAACATTTAACTTTTATTTATTTTTATTTCATAACAATTTCTCTTTTAAATATTTACTAACAAATAATTATAAATCACATTTTGATCTAAATAAATGGCATATATTAATTATTCCTTTTCTCTTTTACGAATACAAGTAATTAATATGGCATTTTCTTGATATTCAGGAAATACATATGTGACAAAGAAACGCGAAAAATACATATGTGACATTTCGATGCCAGCAACATGTAGTTTGTGAAATGCAGTGAACAATCTTAAGATATTAACGTGATCATTGACATAACTTTGGAAGCGATAATAGTGCGAGCATTGTGAACGAGAGAGAAAATAGTGCAAGCTGAGAGTCTTCTGGACGAGGTAGCATGTATATAGGGGTTGCGGTTAGGATATGAATTTGACGTTGATGTACTTGAGATCGATGTACTTCAGCTCATCTCGTAAACTTTTTTATTACGTTTTGTGTTTTTTAAATGGTCTTTCACATGGTGGTTAATTTTTATTTTTACCCCATTGGTTTGTTAATGTTTTCGTTGTGAATGGTAAATGCTTTTTTTTAATATAAATTTTGTGTTTTGTTTTAGTAAATTTTTTAATTTGGTTTCAATTTAAAATAACTATAATTAATTAATATTATAGGTGTAATTTTTAAAAAATATAAAATCATTTAGCTAGGTTTATTTAAATTAATTAATGAGTGAGTGTAATTATGTATAGTTATAATTATTGATTTCAAAAATTTTATGAATTATTGTTAAATTAATTTCTTGAAAAGTTTTCAAGTTAATTGGTCAAATCCATTAACTATAATATATTTTCAAGAAAACATAAATAATAAAACAAGTTTGAACCAATTTTGAAATAAGAATTTTGGAGGCTCCTAACATATCAAGTAATAATAATATTCAAAGCATGCATTTTGAAGAAATTTGTAACCTTGTAGGGTAACACCTACAAGGCCCAAATCTAGTTGTTGTTAGATTTAAGTATGAATGTATCAAACACATCATAGCTTGGGTAACCACAAATTTGAGATTTCGATATGTGACCACAAAATTGATATTATCTTAAAGTCTCATCACTATTGAGACATTCTAAGTTTATATTGAAATTTCATTGAATAGAATTAATAACCTTTTTTCCTATATAATTTTATTTAAAATTATTTATATATTTATATTTATAAATCACTCATCAAATTGATGATAGTTTGATAATTTGGGAAAAATACATAATATCATTAATGATCCAAAATGGATCCTAGAACACTCTCTAAGTTTTCATGAACTCTTTAAAAATCATGCCAAAGATTCAAAGTCTTATAAAGATCAAGCTATCGAAGGGAATCCTTAGACAGTTGCAATGGCGATCAGTGCGAATCAACGAGGGCCGTCGATCTAGCGCGCAAAGCGGCGGACCATGGTAATGCACACTAACACCAACTAGCAAATGCAAGGATAATTGTAAGTAATGGAGGTAGTTTTCGATAAGGCTAATCGCATATCGCAGGGCAAACCCCTCAAAGAAGGAAAGGCCGCAAGCACCCAGACCCGAAATATCATAAAATGTAATGGATATCGTTCTGATTCTGTCAAAAGTGGGATCCCACAAAAAATGGCAAGATATTGGAAGGGCTTTGAGCAGTAAGCGGTTTCAACCGAGTCCCACCCGATGCCATACAATGGTTGCCACACCTCTAATGGAAGAGAGAGAAAATCACTCGCATTGGACGGGTAAACATCATGCAACTCACCCGCCCGATATGAACAATGACCATTGGATCTCGGGCCTCCAGATCAATGGTGGAGATGTGCTCTGATGGATGACCGGATTTAACAAGGTTATGAAGCGAGGTCACATAAGATTTGAAGTTCGATATGGACGATGCGTTGGTGGAAGGTCGTGTTTCGTGGGCATTCTTGGAGTTAACGGGAAAATGGTCATTTCAAATATGTCCAAGAGAACTTAGGCTCATCAGTTATGAAATAGGTGGCCACCTCCCTATGAGGCATTATATAGTGACTGAATATGCAGGACAGAGGGATTCAAATGGACAGAGGCAGGGAAACTGGAAAGCTGAGAAGCGGAAACGAACAGTAAGAAAGTAGATTGGCTTAAAAGCCACAAACTGACAGAGAGAGAAGTAGGCTAAGAGAAGACAACAATAGGCAGTAAGCATAAAGCAGAGAGAAGAAGCTGAGCTGACCTATAGAAGCAAAGGAAGCATCGAGTCAGGACTAAGACAGAGACAGAGAGAGTTAGAGAGTCTATGCACTCCAGAGAAGGCTTGAGATGTTCAAGCACACACCTCTGTAATGCTTGTCATGTATGAGTCTCATATTAGGCTCATACTACTATGACCAATAGAGGTCGAGAGTCAGTAAAGAGAGTCTATGTACTCCAGAGACTTGGGGGATCCAAGTACAGTCTTGCTAATTTGCATTTGTTGTGGGAGACTCAAATTGAGCTCACTGTTGTAAAAACTATGCTTTGAAAACATAATAGAGAGGCCACCACTGAAGTTTGGACCAGGAGATGTAGCCCATGAGTATGGGGTGAACTCATTATTAAACTAGTTATTTTTATATGTTTTCCTGTTATGTTTTCCATAACTGTTTCATTGCCTATGTATTTCACAATCTTATCGATCCGTTGCATAAAATACATAGGCACATCCATGCACATGAGTCTGTAATACCTTATTAATTATCTTAGATCAATTCCATATCAAGTGGTATCAGAGATCTAGGTTACTAAGGTTAGACAAGCTTGTGCTGGATTTTTTTTGTTGAATGCTAACTAGGACAAAGCTCAAATTAGGAAAAGGAGTAGAAGAACATCTTCTAGTTGCCCACCCAGAAGGGAATAGAGGAAAAGCCCTCTCCAACATCTCCCCCATCATCACCTTCATCATCATCTTCTTCACATAAAGAAAGCTCTGAAAAGAAAAAGAAGAAACCTTCTTTGATTAAATTAGATGTGAAGTTTGATTTGCCCATTTATGGCGGAGAATTGAATGCAGAAAAGCTAGATAACTGGATTAGACAGATTGATGTATATTGCAGAGTGCAAAACATCGATTCAGAAAGGAGAAAGATTCAACTGGCTAGCCTATGCCTTGGAGGCACTGCCCTAGTATGGTGGGAAGGAAGGACACAAGCTGATTTGAAGAAGCATGGTAAAATTCTTTCTACCTGGAATGAATTTGTTTCTACCATTAAAAAACAATTCTATCCACTAGCCTATATGCAGCAAGCTATGATGAGTTGGCAATTTCTTCACCAATTAAAAGGGAAAAGTGTACAAAGCTACACCCAAGAATTTAGAAAAAGAGCTTTGATTCTAGGAATTTCCTTAGACTCACCTGAAACTCTGTTGAAGTATATAGGTGGTCTACACAACTATTTAAAGAAAACCATTCTCATGTTTAATCCTACTAGCATAGATGAGGTATCTGTTCAGGCTACACATCTAGAGGCTAGAGGCAGGAATGTGAACCTAGAAGTTGGGGGATCATCAAAACCCACTGCAAGCAAGAACAAGGAAAAGAGAAAGAAGAAATGGAAAGAGAGGAAGACAAATACTGTACAAAAGACCAAACCTTCATGAACTCACTGCAAGAAGGATGGGCATGATAATGAAAACTCCTGGATTTGGCATCCGTAGCTGAGGCCCAAGAAGTATGATGGAGAAAAGAAGAAGACTGCTGCAGCTATTTAGAAGGATTTGGGGTCAGACTCAATGGATGAAACAACAATCACAACCACAGGTATAAAAGGTAAAAATTATGAAGCATCTACTAGTATTTCTACACAATCTACTGATAATGAAGAAAATGAGAGGAAAAGATATGAGCCTTTTCACAGTAGAGTTATTTCCAAGCATCAAAAGATTGATACTTTGTTTGATAGTGGCTCACAAGTAAATTTAATTTCTGAAGCAACTGTAAGGAAGCTAGGATTACTAACCACACCTCACAAGAAGCCATATCCATTAGGTTGGGTATGTGATAAAGAAAAACTACAAGTGACTAGACAATGTAAACTTAGGTTTTCTTTTGGGTAAGCATTTGTAGATGAGGTTGAGTTAGATATAGTTCCATTGGATATATGTGGAATTGTTTTAGGAAGTCCTTACTTGTATGATAGAAAAGCCATTTTCTATAGAGCTAAAAACAAGTATCAACTCATTAAAGATGGAATTGAATATATTGTAAGAGCTCATAAACTCAAGAATAATTATACTCTCATAAACTCAAGGTAGATGAAAACAATTGTAAATTCACGCAAACAATTTTTACTGGTGGTTGTAAAGAAAAAGAAACCTAATAAAACCAATTTATTTGAAGGTTGTAATACTAAACAGCAAGTTGATTTAGAAAAAGTTGTTTCAGAATATGATATGCTATTTGAAGAACCTAAAGGTCTGCCACCCAAAAAGGAAATAGTACATGATATTAATTTGCAACAAGATGCTTCATTGCCTAACATCGGAATGTACATGTTGTCTGCTTTAGAGAATGCAGAAATCAAGAAGTAGGTACAGGAGCTGCTCGAAAAAGGGTTCATAAGACCTAGCACATCACCATGTGGGTCTCCAATTGTCTTGGGGAGAAGAAAGATGGCTCATGGAGAATGTGCATTGATTACAGAGCGGTGAATAAGATAACGATAAAAAATTGTTATCCCCTTCCTCACATAGATGATATATTAGATTAGTTGAAAGAAGCTATTTACTTTTCTAAGTTGGACTTGCATAGTGGCGACCATCAGGTCAGAGTTGCAGAGCAAGATGCATGGAAGACTTCTTTCAAAATGAAGCAGGGATTGTATGAGTGGTTAGTTATGCCTTTTGGCTTAACTAATGCTCCTGCTACTTTCATGAGAGTAACAAATGATGTACTCAGGCCTTTTATTGATGATTTTGTCATTGTATATCTAGATGACATTCTTGTATTTAGTAAAACATGGGAAGAACATTTGAAGCATGTAAAGGAGACTCTAGATGTATTTAAAAGAGAAAATATTTATGTTAAGCTATCAAAATGTGAATTTGGAAAAACATCTTTGAATTATTTGGGTCATATTGTAGGGGGTGGTGAATTGAAGATAGATCCCTCTAAGGTTGCAGTGATTATAAACTAGCCTAAACCAAAATCTGCTACAGAAGTTAGAAGCTTTCTAGGAGCAACACAGTACTGCAGGAAGTTTATTGCTAACTTTTCCTTGATTGTAGCTCCCTTACATGCTTTAACAAGATTGAACAAGGTGTTTTAGTGGGGAGGAAAATAGCAGAAAGCCTTCGATACCTTAAAAGAAAAGATTAGTACAACACCAGTACTAGCACTGCCCGATCTTCAAAGACCCTTTGAGATTGAAACAGATGCATGTGACTATGCCATGGGAGTAGTGTTGATGTAGCATGGCAAACCCATATGTTATCATTCTGAGACATTTCATTCTATAGTAGTTAATTATCCCACATATGATAAAGAATTGTATGCATTAGTATAGAGTGTGAAAAAGTGGAAACATTATCTAATGGGCATAGAGATAGATATACATACTAATCATCAACCACTTCAATATTTACATTCACAAACTAAGTTGCAGCAATCAAGACACTATAGGTGGATGGGTTTTCTACAACAATTTCATCTTTTCATTAGATATAAAAAGGGCATACACAATAAAGTTGCAGATATGTTGTCCATACCAATCATAAATGCATCTACTATACTTAAGCATAACTTAGTATTACAAGAAAGCTACATTGAACAGTATGCTCAAGATATAGATTTTAAAGATGTATATGCAACTTTAAGTCATGGAAAACAAGTAGAAGAACTGGATTATCATGTTAAGGACTGACTCTTGTATCATTTGGGAAAACTATGCATCCCACAAATAGAGAGAATTAACGTAATTAGGGAGGCACATACTTCCCTGATATCAGGTCATTTTGGTGTAAGTAAAATAGTTTCACATATGCAAAGATTTTGTTATTGGCCAAAAATGAATGAAACCATTTCTAGATACGTAAGAGGGTGTACCATGTGTGCTAAAAGCAAGCCCAACAATAGAAAATTAGGCTTGTACACTCCCCTACTAGTTCCTTATCATCCTTGGGAAAGTGTTTCCATGGAGTTTGTTGGGGGACTGCCTAAATCTAGAAAAGGTCATGACTATTTATATGTTATTGTGGATAGGTTCAGAAAAATGTGTATTTTAGTACCCTGTAACAAACATATTACAGCTGAACAAACAACAAAGTTGTTCTTTTAGCATGTATGGGTCCATTTTGGATTACCCACTTCCATTGTATCTGATTGAGATTCCCGATTTGTTGGGAAATTTTGGTCAAGTTTGTGGGAATTGATGGACACCAGACTGAAGAAGAGCACAACCTTTCATCCACAAATAGATGGCCAAACAGAGGTGGTCAACAGGACAGTGATCTAGTTTCTCAGAGGCTATTGTAGCAAGAACCCGATGCTTTGGGATGAACATTTGTGTTATGTACAACATGCTTACAACCGGGCTAAACATTCTTCTACACATAGATCCCCTTTTGAGACCTGTTTTGGTTTCACACCAAGGTCTCCCTTGGATTTTATCTTTGGTAAAGACATAGTGGTTGATGGACACAATGATGTGGACAAGGCAACCAAGTTCATTGAACAAATCCAAGAGATTCACCAGGCAGTGCAGGAACAACTAGAAAAGAGCCAAGCCAAGGACCAGGCAAGGCATGATAAGCATTGGATTGAGCATAGTGTCCAAGTTGGTGATCAAGTCTGGCTGTATATCAATAGAGACAGAATGCAAGGTGAAGGTAAGAAGCTAAAGCTAATAAGGTATGGACCTTGAAAATACTTGAGAAAATTGGTGAGAATGCTTTTCGCCTTGATTTTCCAGATTACATGCACATCTATTCAGTAGTTAATGTAGAAAGCTTGAGACTATTTGAACCTTCATTGATTGAAGATCCCAAAGAGCAGAGTCAATTTCCTTCTATTGATGATATATTGCCTAAAATCTCAATGAATTGCAGGAAGATACAGTTTTGGACAAGAAGGTGAGAACTACTTTTAGAGGGGATGTTGAGTACCTCAGGATTGGACTCAAGGGCTCAAAACCAAGCAATGCAAGATGGATAGAAATTGGACAAGCGAGGAATCTATATCCTCAATGATGATGCTTAAAACCAATTTTTAGTGGTCCAAAATCTTTTTCAGTGGAAAGGCGTGACCATAAACCAAATAATAATAATAATAATATTAATAACCATTAAAATTATTTTATACTTTTATCTCAAACAGCCTAATGTTATTATTTAATATATATATAATATATATATATATATAATAATATAATATATATATTATATACATATCATAATATATATAATATATATATATATATATATATATATATATAATAAATTAAATAAATAAATAAATACTTTTTAAACTAACCTGAATGTCATTTTATTATTTATATTTTTACCTAATTTAACTTTTCCATAAAGAAAATAATAAATATATAATAATAATTAATAAATAAAATAATAATATATTAAATTAATAAATAAAAATTTGACCTGGGTCCTATAGTCAAAATTAGTCGTTGGAGACTCTGCTTAGACTATTTAACATGCTAAGCTGGATCTGTTTCTTCAACTTGTCCTGACGATGAACCACACTAGTTGGTTTGAAACACGTCTTTTCTTCTTATAACTTGTCATGATGATGAACCACACTAGTTGGTTCGAAATGCGTCGATAAATGATTTCTCTTGTGATTTTCGCCGAAAAATCTCTCATAAACTCTCTAAGATTTCATGAACTCTTTAAAAATCATGCCAAAGATTTAAAGTCTTATAATGATCAAGCTATCGGCGGGAATCTTTAGGTAGTTGCAATGACGTTCAGTGGGGATCAACGAGGGCCATCGATCTAGCGCAGAGCAACGGACCATGGTAACGCACACTAACGCCAACTAGCAAATGCAAGGATAATTGTAAGCAACAGAGGTAGTTTCCGATATGCGATTAGTGACAAGTCACTAATCGCGTATCGCAATGAAAACCCCTCAAAGAAGGAAAGGCCGCAAGCACCCGGACCCGAAATATTATAAAATGTAATGGATATCGTTCTGATTATGTCAGAAGTGAGATTCCACAAAAATCGATAGGGTATCGGAAAGGCTTCGAGTGGTAAGCGGTTTCAATCGAGTCCTACCCGATGCCATACAATGGTTGCCATGCGTCTGGCGGAAGAGAGATAAAACCGCTCACATAGGATGGGTAAACATCATGCTACTCAGCCACCTGACATGAACAATGACCGTAGGATCTAGGGCCTCCATATCAATGACGGAGACACGTTCTGATGGATGACCGGATCTGACAAGGTTATGAAGTGAGGTCACATAGGATTTAAAGTCCGATATGGACGATGCATTGGTAGAAGGTTGTGTTTCACATGCATTCTTGGGGTTAACGAAAAAAATATTCATTTCAAATATGTCCAAGAGAACTAACACTCATCAGTTATGAAATAGGTGGACACCTCCCTATGAGGCATTATACAATGACTAATTACGCAGGACAGAGGGATTCAAGTAGACAGAGGCAGGGGAACCAGAAAGCTGAGAAGCGGAAACAAACAGTCAGAAAGCAGATTGGCTTAAAAGCCACAAACGGATAGAGAGAGAAGTAGGCTAAGAGTAAAGAGTAGTAGGTAGTAAGCTGGAAGCAGAGAGAAGAAGCCGAGCTGACCTACAGAAGCAAAGGCAACATCGTGCTAGGATTAAGACAGAGACAGAGAGAGTCAGAGAGTCGGTGCACTCCAAAGAAGGCTTAAGAGGTTCAAGCGCAATCCTTTGTAATGCCTGTCATGTATGAGTCTCAGATTGGGCTTATACTACTGTGACCAACAGAGGTCCAGAGTCAGTAAAGAGAGTTTGTGTACTCCAGAGACTTGGGGGATGCAAGTACAGCCTTGCTGATTTGTATCTGTTGGGGGAGACTCAAATTGAGCTCACTGTTGTAAAAATTTACTTTGAAAACATAATAGAGAGGCCACCACTGAAGGCTGGACTAGGAGACGTAGCCCAAGAGTATGGGGTGAACTCCTTATTAAATTTGTTGTGTTTATATGTTTGCCTGTTATGTTTTCCTTAACTGTTCCATTGCCTGTGTATTTTGCAATCTTATTGATCTGTTGCATAAAATAACATAGGCACAACCATGCACATCAGTCTGTAATACCTTATTAATTATCTTAGATCAATTCTAGATCAATTAATACTATATTAGATTTTATAATAATCAAAATTTAACTGCTAAAGAAAATATGTATAAGTATGCATCAATTTCAGCGAGGAATAAGAAAGCCTAACGTGGAATAAGGAAACATAGCTCAAGGAAGTCATGATCATTGACATTAGTGCTCAAGATAAACTTTCCAACTGATGGAGGAATTAGTGGGAGGTCCAGTAGTGGGTTGTAATTTGTAGTAGTGGGGTGCAACATGCAGTAGTGGGGTGAAACCTGCAGTAGTGGGGTGTAGCCTGCATTATTGGGGTGATGCCCCAAGTAGTGGAGTGTTGTCTATAGAATAGTGGGGTGCTACCTAGAATGATCAACCATTAAACTTATGATTCACTCATAATTAACTCATGCATGTCAGATTAGAGAAAGACCTAGTTGATATTGGAGTTCAGGGACAATATACTATCAATTGTAAAGTCATCTAAATTAAACTGATGGTGCATGCAATGAGAGGAAGGCCTATGAGGATTTCACAATTCATAATTGAGGAATTTCTCCATTAAATAGGGGCTAATTCCTTGAGGATCAGGGCAAGGAAGTATGAACTTGAAAGGCTAGGAAATTGGCTAAGTGTTGACTAGAGTCAACCTAGGAAACAATGAGACTGGTAGAGATAGTGTAGAGGTTTATCAAGCTTGAGAAAAGCATTGTAATCTTCTCGTATTTTTTGACTAATTCACTATACAGATAGCATGGGTTTATATTTGTGGCTTTCCCCATGAAATCATTATGTAATGTGTTGATTGAATTCTTTCTCTTGTATGCTTCGTGATTTCACAATCGTTTAATTGTTTCCGTTAATGAGTAGAATAGATTCAAGTCTATTGTTTTAGCATATTACAATTAGCAGTTTGAATCTACAAGGAATTTCTACATGGTATTAGAGCTGGATTTGGAGAAATTTCTACATGGAATCAGAGCTGAAATCACAATAAAAGAGAAGAATTCAAAGTTGTCCTTGCAGATTGATGGAACTCTAGTTCAGGGTGGATCTAGAAGACCCGATGTGTAGTCTTCTTAATGGAGCTAGAAGGCTGTTAGTGGGTTGATTAGTGAAAAAATGTTTAGTGACACAAAAAGGAGTTGTGATCATTGAGATTAGTAAAATGAGAAGCAGAGAGATTTCCCATAGGGTGATTGAGACTCAAAGGGAGTCTAGTTTTAGAGGGAGAAACCTTATGGAAGCTAGTCATTTAGGATCTCGGGAACTCATTCAAACTCATTATTGCAGTAGTTGCAAAAACAGAGCATTAGTAACAACATTATGAGTAGATCAAATTTATCTCATGCATGCAAAGCCTTGAGGAGTAAGGAAAACAATAGAGACTTGGTGGTTGAGAGGGAGCATGAATTACCTCTCATCATGTAGCCTCAGAAGCAGCCTCACCAAGTTGTGGAGCAGGCACAACTGGACAAGCAGAGAGGAGACTGACTAGAGACATCCACTAAAGTAGAGATGTCCAGTAGGGGGGAATTTCAAGACAAATGGAAAGAAGGAGTACATCCAACCATACCTCCATGTGTGAGGTGGGGCAATATGAAACCTTAGTCTAAGAGTTTCAGAAATTGGGTAGGATCCATTGAGGTGTTTATTGTCTCATGGATCATTACCTTGCTATGGGGGCCCACAATATTTAGTAGCAGGAGGATTGATGTCAGTTAGATACTGAGAAGTGAAGAGTAGTGTTGACAAGAAAGTAGGAGGCTCAATAGCAGAGTCAGTATCAACACAATTTTCCTAGTAGACAATTTCAAACCCAATTGATTCAGTTTATTTTGTTTATTTTGTATGAATGCTTTTTGGCTGCAGATGTTGCAGTAGAAACAACAATAGTGAAAAGTGTTGTGTGCAGAACATTCCAAAGGTACTGGATTGGGATGTATGTGAATTATTTTCTTGTTGAGAGGGAGAGTTGAAAATAAAAACAAGAAATGTTAAAAATAACATGAAGAAAAATCCTAATTTAATTTTTCCTTGAATTAAATTGGGAATAAAATTGTAATTCCACATCTCACGACAACTTTTAATAGTTATATAAGTTAATTTGAGTTAGTTGGCTCAGTTAATCCAAGCTGAGGGTCTAACTAGAGTCATAATAAGTGTCTCCTACACTTAGGAGCACTAGTTGAGTTTATTTTGAATTGTAATTATTTGATTCAGTCTAACTGAGTTAAAGTCAGTTAAACTAGATCCAAATGATGGAGGAATTAGTGGGAGGTCCAATAGTGGGGTGCAACATGTAGTAGTGGGCTGTTGCCTGTAGTAGTGGGGTGTTGCATGTCGAACAGTGGGGTGCTGCCTCCAGTGATCAACCAATAAATTGAAGATTCACTCCTAATTAACTCATGCATGTTAGATCAGAGAAAGACCCAGTTGAGATTGGAGTTCACGGATAGTGTAATATCAGTTGTAAAACCATCTAAATTAAATCGATGGTGCATGCAATTAGAGGAAGGCTTGTGAGGATTTAATTGAGGAATTTCTCCATTAAATAGGGGCTAATTCCTTGAGGATCAGGGTAAGGAAGTAGGATCTTGGAAGGCTAGGAAATTGGCTAAGTGTTGGCCAGAGTTAGCCTAGGAAGTAGTGAGGTAGATAGAGATAGTGTCGAGGTTGCTCGAGCTTGAGAAAAACATTGTAATATTGTAATATAGAAAGGGTTTTTAGCTATGGATTTCCCCAGGAAACCATTGCATAATATGTTGATTGAATTCTTTCTCTTGTATGTTTCGTGATTTCGTGATCATTTAATTGTTTCCGTTGATGAGTAGAGTAGATTCAAGTCTATTATTTTAGCCTATTACAATTAGCAGTTTCAATCTACATTGAATTTCTACAAAGAAACATATTAATAAACTATTTATTAAATACAACTATAAGATAATTACTAAAAATGACGAGCAACCTCTATTCTGGTTGATCTTTTTCTCAGTTCGTATGCTCTTAGGTCTCCACTCATTTAAGAGCACAAAATTTTATTATGGCATTAAATTAATGCTACTGAGTACCCTTTAAAAAAATTGAGTGAATTTTTCTTCACTTGTTTAAAAATTGTTAACATTCAAACTTAAATGGATAAAATTGAGTTTACTGGCTCGCCTGTTTGACTTTCAAGCACTATGAGGATTTCCAAGGAAGGCATAGTAGTGGATCCAAAAAAGATAAGGGTTATCATGGAGTGGGCAGTTCTTAGAAATGTGGATGAGGTAATAATTTTTATGGGGCTAGCAGGTTATTATACTAGTTTCATCAAGAACTTCTATTAGATTTCCTATACCATTACATCATTTCAAAGGAAAGGTAATAAATTTGAATGGAAAGAGGAATATCTAGCCAATTTTGAGTCGTTCAAGTGGTTGTTGATGAATGCTCCAGTCTTAAAGATTGCAGATCTAGGTAAAGAATTTGTAGTGTGTACAGATTCTTACAAGAGAGGGCTTGGTGGAGTGCTTATGAAATAAGGACATGTGGTATGCTACGAATCCAGGAAAATGAATGAGCAGAGACATAATTATTCAACACATAATCTTGACTTGGCAATGATTGTTCATGCATTAAATATGTGGAGGCATTATCTTCTTGGCAGGAGGTTTATACTAATAAGTGATCAAAGTGGATTATGGTATCTATTTGACCAACTGAATCTGAATGCGAGGCAAGCTAGATGGTTGGTCAGGAACAGTGAGTTTGACTTTGAGATCAGACACAATAAAGGTAAAGAGAACAAGGTTGCAGATTCTCTTAGCAAGAGGATACAGGTGAACCACATAACATCTATGAGCTCTTATGAGATAGATTTATGGGATCAGATCTTGCAGGAAAGACAATAGGATGTCATGTATAGGGAGTTTAAGCACATGTTACAACACGGTATAGGTGATCAGGATGTGGACTATCATCTCACAGTAGATGGTTTGGTCATATTTAGGGAGAGGATTTATGTGTTGGATGATAGTGAGCTTACGATGCTTATCTTGAGGGAATTTCATTCTAAGCCATATTCAGGTCACCTGGGATATCAAAAGAGATTGACAATGGTGAAGGAGTTATATTATTGGCTTAATTTGAAGAAATAGTTAGCAGAGTTTGTGGCTAGATGTTTTGATTATCAACATGTAAAAGAGGAATGTAAGCACCCAGGTGGATTACTACAATCGATTATGATTCTAGAGTGGAAATGGGATGTCATTTCCATGGGTGTCATCATAGGTTTACTGAGGACATCTAGACAACATTATTCCATCATGGTTGTGGTTTACAGTTTGGAAAGGGTAGCACACTTCATTCTAATGAAATCTACATATTCTACGAATAATGTAGCATATGTCTTCATTAGAGATGTTTTGAGGTTGCATGGTGTTCCAAATAAGGTTGTGTCACAAAGGGATCCTAAGTTCACTTCCAAGTTCTGGAAGGAGTAGTTTGCAGGTTTGGGTACATAGCTGGCCTTCAACAAAACTTATCATTTGGAGACAGATGGACAGAAAAAGATGGTCAATGGGATATTGGAGGACATGTTGAGGATGTATGTGATGCATCAATAGAGGAGATGGGAGGAGTACCTTCCATTGGTTTAGTTTGATTACAATAATGGTTATCAGGAGTCACTGAGGATGAGTCCATTTGAGGCACTCTATGGGAAGATTTTTAATGCTCCCATAAATTGGATTGATCCAGTTAACAAGGTGTTGATAGGAACATACATGTTGGCAAAAAAGGAAGAGGAAATGCAGGTTATGAAGCAAAATCTAAATGCAACACATGATAGACAAAAGAGCTATATAGATCAGAACAATATGTTCAAGGAGTTCTAGGTTGGGGAATAGGTGTACTTGTGCATCAATCCTAAGAAGAGCTCCTTGGGGATTGGGTCATGTGCTAAGATGCCACCTTGATTTTGTGGATCTTTGTAGATTCTTGAGAGGATTGGACCAATAGTCTATTGACTTGTACTTCCTTTGACAATGAAATTACCTGATGTTTTCCATGTTTCATTTCTGAAGAAGTATGTTAAAGATGTTGGTCATGTGATTGAATGGTATGTATTGCATGTGGAGCTAGAAGGCGAATTCTAGTCAGAACCTCAGTGAATTGTACAGAGAAAATTGCTTATGTTTTGGAACGAGGCAATCAAGCAAGTTAAGGTGCAGTGGAAGCACTTTAGCCTCTATGAAGCTACATGGGAGATGGTTTATTAGATGCAGGCTGTTTATCCTTCTCTATTCGCTAGTTGAGCGAATGGTTTTGGAATATTTTTTGGTGTTATGTTTCGATATATTTATATATGTATATGGATGTAAATACTACAATGAACTAAGTTATAAAGCTTGAATAAGCGATATGGGTGTCATGTCATTATGATTGTCATGTTGTTAGGTTTTCATGATGGGTTGCTTCTTAGTAGGTTGATCATTTTAAATATTGCAACAAGCTAAGTTATAAAGCTCCATGTGTAGTATGTTTTTGTTTTTAGTAGTGATTTTGGTTGTAGGTATCACTGAACACCAAGGACAGTGTTCCCCCAAGGGGGAGGGTTCTGTAACAGCCTTAGTAAAAAATTCCATGTAAAAAATTTAATAAAGTAACAATAATAACCAAGATCATGGGACACGTATTCGAAGCTCAATGTTGGGCAAAAATATAGTGATGGGGACCACTTTTGATTAAATTATGGCTATGGAAATTGGCAAAGGAAATGGAAAAGGATTTGGAAAGGCATGAGACATTAATTGACATTTTATTTATGAAAATAATGGAAAGTAGGAGAAAAGGAAGGTGAAAGGTCACAAGTTGCATGTGAGGAGGAAATATAAGTAAAATACTGGAAAATGAAGAAAATAGAGGCCTCAATGATAAAAAGGCTTTTGAGGATTAGTCATAGTTTTTTGTTAATTTAGTTTTCAAGCTCTCTCTCTACTCTCTCTCTCTCATACTCTTGCCCACTTAAATTTTTCTTGGAGCACTCTTATAGGATTGTAGCATACTTGGGATTTAGAACAAGAAGGAAAAGGAAGAGTAGGAAAGTGCAAGGGGCCAACGGGATCAACAAATACAACAGGATTTTCTTGCAGGTATTGAGTTGCATGTATCATTCTCTTGTTAGCTTTGGAATTCATGGAAGATGGATGTAGTTTTTTCTTATGATCTCACATTAGAATGGGGGATTTGTTGGATTTCTAGTGGTTTTTCCCAGCCGTGCCATTTCCTGGATAGCCACAGTGTTGTGCATTTCTTTCCTTTTGTTTTATGGTTGGTTATCATGTTCCTTATTGTTGTGGATTAAGTTATTAGTTCCTAGATCCTTGGTTGGAAAAAGGCTCTAGAAGCCATATAACATCTTGGGTTGAGTTACTAGTCTTGAAGGCTTAGTTGGGAAAATGCTTTGGAGCGATTGGTGGCTTGACTTAATAGTCCTAGAAGCCATGGTTGGAAAAGCATTCTAGAGCCCGACAACAACTATGGGTTGAGCTACTAGTCCTGGAAGCCTTGGTTGGAACAAACAATCTGAAGCCCTAGAAAACTTGGGTAGAGACCAATCTAGTGATGGTTAGTGATGTTTGAATGTGAGGTGGAAGCACTAGTTGAGGGTTGAGGTGGTTTGGCCTCTGGAAGCCTTGGTTTTGTTTTTTCATGGTTGGAATATGACGTAGGGGTGATTAACTAAAAGAGAGATTTTGTTCAGCCCAATCTATCGTCGGATGTTACGTGGAAGTCCTTGACATGGCTGGATTTTCATATGTTAATAAGAAATTCCTTTCCTTTGGTATTTCATGAGTAAATGTGCTTATCATTATGTAGCTTTGATCGTCGTTTCCTCATTGATATATCTATGGTTATTTGCTAGTTATAAGCATGTTTTATGATAGTATTGATGTATGGTTGTCATCATGATTTGGTTATTATATGAAATAATAATGAGTGGATGACCTAATAGATACAATGTAGCTATTGAGTGGAGATATTAGTAATCCTTGATGATTCTCAGATAAGTATGAGATCTCTATGTATAGACTCTGTTGTTATGACCTATAGATTACATGTTTGTGATATGTTTGACGAAATTCCTATCATGGCTAAATGGGATCAGGTCAAGTCCTTGTTCAATTGTTTGCTTTAGTAACCTTATATTAGTGTAATTTATCTTTCCTGGAAGTTTTGTGAAGTTTTGGGAAGTCTCTTGAGTCCCAACCCTCAAAAAGTGTCACAGAATTTAGGGTTTCATTGGCACATAATTGCCTAAAAAGGCTACAGTCATTTGCATGCCTTATTGTGGGAGCGACCGAAGGGCCTCAGTCACATGCATGGATTCTCATGGGAGTGACTGGGGATGCCTCTTAGCAAAAGGAAAAGTTGTCTCAGTGGTTAGGCACATTGAAGGATTGGTTGTCTCCTAAAGGTTTTGTAGCTCTTGAGGAAGGTCAGATTGGTTGTATTGTGTCAGTTCCACTTCCTTAACTATACATGGGGAGTTGAATCATATCATAGTAACTCGTTGTCACATGTTTACCCCAGTGGACCAGTTAGCTTGGGTAAATGTGGCAGGAGGGTGTCACAATAGTTGTGAAATAGAATAACACTAAAACTACATTTTTTCACTAGTTCCTTATCAATATTATCGTTATTGAGGAACTAAAATGAATTGGAACTCCTTGGCATACATTTTAATAGAGTACAAGGATTAAATCGAGGTCGATACTCTTAGATATTTCTAAGAAATTAGTCGCCAAAGGAGGAGAGGGGTCCTCCACAATTGATAAGCCCCAACATCGATACCCTGTAAGAGCTTCATAGTAGGACAAGGGTAAACAAATTGAAAAGGAGTATGTAAATATCAATGATGATGACAGGACAAAATAATGGAAGAATACATACCAAAAGTGGTTAGCAATGATCATGGACTAAGTCTTCGGCTTGAGTCAGGTTAAAAGCATGAAACATATAACTTGTGTTCCCCATCCTTTCACTAGATCCTGCTACTGATAAAGAAACTCACTTTCTAAAATATCCCATATATGTGGTTGGCAATGGAGGAAGAGGAAAAATTTATCCCAATGGGAGTAAGAGCGACAATAAGGTCTAAAATAGATTTAGATATCCTATTTGTTATGTAATTGAAAGATCCAAACCCATTTCTTAAATTTGATTTTATCTGATTCATAAAATCTTGTCATTCTGAATATACAAATGAGAAAGAACCATTGTAATTGCCAGCTATTTTGGGGAGGAAAGTGAACGAGAATGAGAAAAAGATATTGGAACATTTATTTGGAAGACGATGATGGGAAGAAAGAGTTCATTTAGGGCATAAAAACTAGGAAATGGAACCCTAAGATAGAACCCTACATTTTTGCAGTGCATACTTCTTCCTCTAACTTTTTTCGCTCTTGTTCTTCCCATAAAAGTGAATTTCTTGGTATGAATTCCGATTTAATTTCACAATATATGTTCTTTTTTCTCGAAAGTTCCAAGAATAACCAAAAATTGAGATCTAATCGGGAAATTAGGATTGTTGACATCATAGAAGATGGCTATCCATTTTCGGATGAGGCTACACAATTTAACATTGGGAAAATAGATGACAAGCCAAGGAAGTGAAAAAAAGGTAAGATTGTGATGCTTCACCCTTTCATGTATATATCCCAACATATGAGTCTTTGTTACAATAAAATAAATGATTTCTCTTGAAAAATAAAAAATTGAGGGCTCAATTGTGGAAAACCAAGCTAGCGTTTCATAATTTGAATACCCCCTTGAAGTTATCGATTGGGTCAAATGCCTAGAAGTCAAGGGAAAATCAATATTCTTAGGAATGAACCACAGAAGAACAACATATTATGAAAAATATTCAAGATGAAATTGTTTTGAATATTTCACCTTGAATACATATTATTGGTGTTTTTATCATTTTCTAACTTAGGTTATTGCTTGCGGTGTACCCAACAAAATTCCTAATTCTACTAGCGCTTGTGGAAATGCATGCAGGACAGTTGAGGTCTCACTTGAGGCACCTAAAGGAGGTTGTGAGAACCATGTCTCTACATTTTAGGAAGGGAAGGGGGTTCAGTTTTCACCATGTTTCTTTTTCACTTAGTCTCTAATTACAAATTAAACACATTCATGGACATTTGAGATAATTACAACATATCATCATCAATGGAAAATTAAATGAAGGGGTGCACCAACTGTTTATACAAAATCATTAACTCATTCATCCATAAAAATACAAAGTAATATTTTCTATTAAAAGAAAGTGTCAGCCACATGGAAGAACAATCGAGATATACATAACTTTGCCCTCTATTTTCCATTATAAAAAAAAATGTCAAACAAAGTACATAGGTTTTCACTAGAGGTTCCTTTCGATCCCTAACCTATCTTTCTATGACATAATTAAAAATTTACAAACTTACAAACTTCCATAATTATATAGTACCATTGTCAACCATGTCTTAAATAGAGGAAAAACAAAAAACCTAAGAAAAATCCCTTTGAAAGAGATCAAGGCTGACAACCAAACAACCCAAACGACCTTATGAACAAAACTATCTGAATCACTCTTCCCAAGTCAGCTTCTACCAATTTGTACATGATTACATTCATGCAATTACCATGGGCCATAACCTAATAAAATCCCCAATTATAGGAAGTCAAATTTCATGTTGCTAAATATTACCTTAACCCACGATCATGGGAAGACGATATTTTATTCAAATTGGGAATTTTCTCACCTAGTTTCGCTTCCATGTTTTTGTTACCATTGACTACATGATTCTCCACTAATGCATTGCTATTGTGAACTCTACCTATTATGAAACCATATCAAAAAATAGAAGAAAATATGGAACTACGAATTGAAAATTAGCTTCTTTGTGGGGGAAACCTCCATTACATCCAATAAATGAACAATTATTGGATGATACAAATGACAAGACCTCCTTGGTATGTATAGGAGTCTAAAGGTTTGCAATATAATCAAGGTATACATTAAAATAATAATGTAAGGGTTGAACAATAAAAATAGTGGGCTTCTATACGGCACAACAATAACAATATGGGGGCTACATGGGGCATAACATTAATAATATGGGGCCTACACTAGAATTATAGGGACCTAAAATGACCCTCTCCTTCAAAAACACGTTGTTATCAATGATTGAGTAGTTTTGGATGCTTCTGTATAAAATTCTCATCCTCTCGTGTGGAATATTTAGCTGGTAAGTTATTCCACTTAATGAGATACTCTGAAATTGATCGATTTTCTAGTTTTTTGGTTCTTGATTCATTGACTGCTTCAAGTTCCAATATGATTTTTCCTTCCTCGTCAACTTCTAGAAATGTTATTTGAACTAGGAGCTTCTCACCTATAACTTTCTTTAAGCATGAAACATGCAAAAATGGGTGCTTTGCGAAGGTCCAAGCAACTCCAATTTGTATGCCATAATACCAATCCTTTATAACACCTTGTAAGGACCATATTAGTTGGGTGATAATTTATTATCCTTCTTATCTTTCTTGAGGGACATTTGTTCCTCCAGTTGTAGCCTTAAAAATCCCCAATTTGATATATCAAATCTTCCTTCACTGCAGTGTTGATCTTCTTGTTGTTTCATTCAATTTTTTTCTATAGTTAGGTTATCCTTTAAGAGTTGGAGAACTTTTTGTCAATGCTCAATGTGATCTTCCACTACTTGAACCTTAGAATTTTTTCTTAAAGAAAATGTGATGGATGGTGGACAATATCCATAAAGTGTTATAAACGGGGTCGTTTTGTTATGGTATGGAAGAAAGTGTTATACCACCATTCTTCCAGAGGTAATCACTTTACCCATTATGTTTATTTATCATATACAAAGAAACAAAGATATCCTTCCAAACATTTATTCACTATATCATTTTTCCCATCACATTGAGGATGATAAGATGAGATATGATCTAATTGAGTACCAAGACAAGAAAATAATTTTTTCCAAAACTTTCCAGTGAAAATGGGATCTCTGTTAGTTATAATAATCTTTGGGTTTCCATATAGATTTTGAACGATTTCCATAAATGCAGTAGTAACTGTACTCACTTTGACAGGATGAGATAGTGCACAAAGGTGTGCATATTTAGTAATTCTATCAACTACCACCATGATGAAACTCTTTCCTTCAAACTTGGGTAAATCTGTGATAAAATCCATATAGACATCCTCCCAACACTGACTTGGAATGGCTAAAGGTTCTGAATATAGGATTTAAGTCCATCCCAAAAAACAAATATCTTAACCCTGTGGTAATTAAAAAAAAATCCTAAGTCCCATCCTAAAGGAGAGGTGTACATTTCCAAAAGAAAATTTTGTTTGAGTTGGGAGTTCTTACATCGATATAAGAGATCTTTGTACCATAATGAATCATTTTTCTAGATAAATTTATCAGATGTTTTGGGATCTTGCTGCAACTTTTTAATGAGTGTCCATACCTCTTCATCATTCCTCCATTTCTTTAGTTATCCAATCAGGTTGGATAATAGAAATGGCATAAAGCAATGCTTCCACATCCTCATCATTTCTTGTGCATGCATTTGCAACAACATTTTGCTTCCCTTTTTTGTAGATGATTTCAATGTCACAACCCAATATCTTTATGACCTATTTTTGTTTCGCTTATGAAGATAATCTTTTTTCCAAGAAGTATTTAAGACTATCATGATATTTTTTACCTTGAGGTGTCTTCCCATTATGTAAAGACACCACTTCTTCAATGCATGTAATATTGTCAACATTTCCTTCCCATAAATGGCTTTATATAAACACTTTACCTTGATAGGATGAATTTCAAAATCAATGGGTCTTCCTTTTTGCATTTAAATAGCACCAATATTGTTTCTTGAGGCATCACATTCCACAACAAATGTTTTTGTGAATTCGGGTGTAGCTAACAGTAGATCTTGACACATTGTCTCATTAAGATGTTCAAGGCCTTAGTTTCTTCTCGAGTCTAAGAAAATGTATCTTTCTTCAATAATGTTGTTAGAGGTCTTGCTTTCTTCCCATAATTATTAAAAAACTTCCTATAATACCTTGTCAACCTGAGAAATCCTCGAAGTTTCTTTACGTTTGTGGGGATTTTCCATTCTTTGATGGCTTTAATTTTGTTAGAGTCTTCCTTAACATCCTCATGGGATACAATATGACCCAAATATTCCACTTCATGTACCCCGAAGAAACATTTGGAGAGTCTTGCATATAATTGTCTCTCCTCCAACAATTTGAGCACCCTATCAACATGTTGAAAATGGGGTTTCCAAGACTTTCTATAGATTAGTGTATCATCCAAAAATACTAATGCAAATTTTCTAAGGGTTTGAAAGTGGAATTCATCAAGCCTTGCAATGTGGATGGTGCATTAGTAAGGCCAAAAGGCATGAAAAAAAATTCATAATGACCTTCATGAGTTCTAAATGTTGTTTTCAGAATGTCTTTCATCTTCATTCTAATTTTATGATATCTTGAACGAATATCCAACCTGGTGAAGTAAATTTCTCCATGTAGTTCATTCAACAATTTGTAAATGAAAGGAATGGGAAGTTATATTTAATAGTTAGCTTATTGAGCTCTCTATATTCCAGACACATATGCCATGATTCATCCCTTTTATGCTCCAATACTACTGGAGAAGAAAAATAACTTTGTCTAGGTTGAATTATACTTTCCTCTTGCATTTAAGAAACCATATGTTCAATTTCACTCTTCGCATCATACGGATATTTGTAAGGTATAATGTTTAGAGGAACTCTTCCTGGAATCAAGTGAATAGCATGATCATAATCACGAATGGGTGGGAGACCTTTTGTGGTCTAAAATACCTCGGAATTATTATCAAGGACTCTTTGGAGATCTGAAGAAATGGATGACTTATATGTTTGAACATCTAGAGAACATAATTCCATAATTACCCCTCATTGTTCCTGATTTAAAAGTTTTTTCATTCCATTATAACTTATTACCTTCCCCAGTTTCCCTATGATACCCTTTAATTAAATTTTGTTTCCTTCTGAGAACAATTTCAAGAAAAGTTCTTGAAAATTAAAAGTTATCATCCCCGAAGTTGTAACCATTGGAGTCCTAATACAACATCTAAAACTCCTATTGGAATGGAAATCATTGGACTATTCAATACATATCCTGCATTGTTAGATTGATAATATGGAACTTCCCTGAGCATTTTATAACTTCTCCATTTGCAACCATTATTTAACACTCTGGTGCTAGATATAAAAACCAATCCAAATCCTTGGCCATATTATAATGAATAAAATTATGGATACTACCAAAATAAATCGATACTACTACCTTTTTTTCTTGATATATCCCTCTAAATTGAGAGTTTGAGGAGTGGTAATTCCTACCAATGCATTACAAGATATCTTCAGATTCATTTCCTCATTCTTTGTTGTTGATTCCTCATGTATACCCTATTCCTTTGTGATTCTTGTTCCTTTTATTCCTACTCTTCACAATCCATGTAAAATAATTTATTATCAACAAACTTATGACCCTTATAAAAATTTCTATCACAACTGTAACAAAGCCCTTTTTCTCCTTTTTCCTCCATTTTTTGTGGTGTCAACCATGTAGGTTGTGGGAAGCTAGGAGCATCAAAAATTCCATCTTTATAGTTGTGAGTGGTTGACTTCCTTGTTGCAATAATTTTGTTTTCAACTTTTCTTGCCACCCTGAATGCATTCCCAATGACATAGGTTCCCAAAGGCAAATCTCATGATGGATGTTATCCTTTAACGTCCCTATGAAGACATCAATCCTATACTCCTCTAGAATATCATTTACCTTTTTCGAGTCATTGGATGATTTGAACTTAAATAGGAACGTAACAAATCACAGATATAACCATAAATACAGAGATGCAATAGAAATAACACTTAATTTCATTAATAGAAAATACTGAAATATGCTTACAAAGAGAAAGGAAATAAACTAGCTCGGGTGATGGCAGCTTATCTCTGAGAAGAGATGTGGCAGCTACATGCCTTTGAAGTGTGTTATAATGAATATCGAAGGTGTATTTATTATTGAGAAACAATGGAAAACCCTAAACATCCAAAAACCTTACCTTAGGAGATGAATAATTAAATTATGGGCCCCGTTTGGGTAAATTGGTACATCAAATTGCAGGGCTCGTAACTTTGGAATATGATCTCCGTTTGACATGCATAATACCTCTTTAGAAACATCTATCCGAGGAACACAACTTATGAATAAAAATATGATATAAAAACTCATGTTTTCCCTATTTTCCCCAAAAATGTTGTTTAGGGCCTCAAAACAGCTCTAGAAGTTCAGGACCCAAAAAGACTACTGAAAATAGTAAACTATGCTACAACTAAGGAAACTGAAAAAATGAAAGAGATAGTGCTAGGGTCAAAGTGGATTAGGTGGGTGGCCACCAATATCCACGTTGATCAGTCCTCCGCCCTTAGGAAGAAATGTTCCCCATTGCATTGAGTGTCTCCATGAGATGGGGAAAATTCTACTGAACTTGGTCCCTTGTGAGCCACTTGCCTTGGTGTAGGATATGGGCAACCTTGAAAACTCGATATAGTTGGATATTCTACTAGCGAATGTTCTCTATTTGTTTGTCCATGATCCGATCAATTGCGGCCTGTTATATTTAGTCTAGGTTTACCTCTGTTGGTGTGAGTTGTTCTACAATGTCAGATGTGTCCAATTATGGCGGAAAGTATGGCCGAAGGCAGTCTACATTTAACATTGTGTGTAGAGCAAGGAACTATGGAATGTTGAGCTCAAAGACATTGTCCCATACAACTTTAATGATGGTGTATGGCCCATATTGGAGCAGGCGAAGCTTTTGGTGGGGTCCAACGAGGTGCTCCTTGTGAAAATGTAGCCAAACTTTGTCACCCACCTGGAACTTGTAAGACAACTAATGTTGATCATAGCACTACTTGTACTTAGCATTGGCTATGTCAAATATATCATGGACCTGTTGGCAGATGTGTTGAGTGCACTTAATGAAGCTACTAGCCCTATCAACTTTGGACTGGGCATGAGACGAATCTACTTGAGTAGCTGCAATAGGTATGGCCACATGAATGGGAATTAATGGTTGAAATATCAACCCCACCTGAACGAGGTTGTGGCCTATTGAGATTTGGAGAGCTTTGTTGTAGTTTTGTTAGACATAGGGGAGGCTTTCATCACATGTGCATGGATGCTTCGAGTTGTACATGCATAGAATGTGTATGAACATTCTGATGATGAGCTTTTTTTGGCCATCAGTTTGGGGATGGAAAGACATGGACTTAGGGAGTTTGGTATCCAGCATCGACCAGAAACTTGACCAACATTCACTTAGGAATATGTTGTCTTGATCTGAGATAATCGATTGTGGGATCCCAATATGTACTGCACTCACTCAAAGAAGAGATTAGTAGTGGCCTCTGGTGTGATACTCTTCTTGCAGGCTTCCACAATGGCCATCTTAGAGAATTTGTTGATGACCACGAAAATGCAGTTGTTTCCGTGCTTAGTAGAAGGAATACCCGACATGTAATCAAGGGAGATAAATTTCCAAGGTTAACCATTAGTAGTTAGAGGAGTATATAGGCCTTACTTCTTGATGGTTGGTTTGGAAATGACACCGTCAGTGTATTATTTAATGTGCTTCCCAACATTCTGATGAAGGTTTGTCCAATAAATATAATTTTGAAATAATTCGACTATTTTCTCTACTCTGAAATATTCGATGGCCCAACTATAGTGTGCCTCCCAAATCATCTTGGCATGCTTTCTTGAAGGAACATCGATGTGTCCCAAGTGGCATAAAAGTGCATCCTGGAGGTGAAAATTTGGAACTTTCTTACCTTCCAGGAGTGTCTGGTATGTGCTCCCGAATTCTGGATCACTCTCGTAAAGATGCAGCCACCCCGAAGTTTCGTGCCCACAGGAGTTGAGCACAGTGATCAACACCATGAATGGTGGCCGACTAAGTTAGTCTGAAACATTATTGGTGCTACCCTTCTTATACGTGATGTTCAAATGGAGTTGTTGCATGTACGTGGACCATTTCAGATAGCGATCATTCTACAACTTCCCTTGTGTCTATATGAATTGCAGTGGTCGATGGTCTGTGTGGATGACTATTTCCTTCCCTAGAATGTAATGACTCCATTGGCGACAAGCTTGCACAATGGAATACATTCTTTTGTCATAGGCAGGATACTTTCGGACTAGGTATAAAACTGTCTCATTATGGTAAGCCACTGGATGGCTCTGTTGAGTAATAATTACACTAATAACATAGTTGAAGTCATCTCTCTCAATCTCAAATGGTTGTTGTAGGTCTAATAATGTGAGCATTGGTGCATAACAAACACACTGCTTCAACTCGTCAAACGCCTTCTATTTTATTTTGGACCAAAAGAACTTTTCTTTCACTTTGCCCTTGGTGACTTGACTTAAAGGCCAAGTGGTATGACAAAACCCCAACATGAACCTATGGTACAAATTGGAAAGGCGCAGTTAGTCGCAGAGCTCTATTAGAGTGGTTGGTGTTGGCCAATCCTGAATGACTTGTATCTTGGTTGCATCCACATGCACACCCCTCTCATCAATGATGTACCCTAGATATTGAACCTGGGTCATGCCAAAAGTGGATTTCTCCATATTGGCACACAACTTGTGTTGTTGTAAAGTTTTGATGACTTGTCGAATGTGGTGGAGGTTCTCTTCCCAACTCTAGCTAAAGATCAATATGTCATCTAAATACACCACCATGCATGCATTTGTGAAGTGTCACAATATGTCTTCCATCAATCTCATGAAGGTTGTGGGGCCATTCGTCAACCCGAAAGGCATGACCAACCATTAGAAAAGGACCTCCTTAGATTTGAAGGCAGTCTTCCACACATCGGAGGGTTCGGTAGGCACTTTGTGGTAACCAAACTTCAAGTCAATCTTGCTAAAATATTTGGGCCCCTCGAACTGGTCTAGAAGGTCATCAATCCATGGGATTGGGTACCTATTCTAGAAAATGATCTTGTTCAGCACCCGATACTCAATACAGAGTCTCCAAGTCTCATCGTTCTTCCCTTTGTATCTCCATAATGTGCTACCAATTCTTCCATGAAAGATTTCCAAGTTATTATTGATTTATGAGAATAAATCCATCGATACCACACAAATTTATTTTGTTTCTAAATATAAATATGCAATGCGTGCCTTTTGTGTGTGTGACACATCATGTAGATCAAAGAATTGCTCCATCTCCAATATCCATGTTACTGGATCCTTGGCATCAAACTTTCGCATATCGATCTTTGGAATATAATTGGTATTCATCCCGAATTTGGAGTCTCTAAATTCATGATTCACATTTTGTTTGTTTTCTTCATGAGTTCCATGAAATACCTTATTATCACTAGGAAGCCTTTCTTCTAGCAACTTTGTCAAACCTTCCTTCAAACCTTCCATGTTTATTTTTAAACCATTCATCTCACATTTCATTTCTATTTTTAAACCATCCATGTCCCCTTCTAAGCCATACATGTCCCATTTTAAGCCATCAATGTCCCCTTAGTTCATTTTTGGTTTCTATTTGTTAGAGAAAATTTTTGTTGCACTTGATCCCATAATTTTGATATATCATGTTGCAATTCTTCCTCTTCATGCATCATAGTAGAGATTTTTGAGGGATTAATGGGTGTATAATTCTTTTGTTTGTGAGGAATTTTAGAACCAAATAGCGATATCTATGCTTGTATGTGCCCTTTAAATCACTTCAAATTGTTTTTTCAAACAAAATTTATGCAATTTTTTAAAGATTACACATCGTTTCGTTGCTTTTAGGAGATCAATATTGAAACTATTTTATCTCTATAATTTTGGCTCTCTAAGGTCTAAAATTTCCTGTTGTGATCACCCTCTAAGTCTTCTTCGCAATGCCAAAAATTACATTGAGATTGGATTCTTGATAAATTTATGCCCAATCTTCCTCGATAAGTTAGTTATGGACTATTTCAGTAGAGAAAAATTGTACAAAATTCCACATGTCACCATTTCAACCTTTGGCCCTGAAAATGATACAAGATAAGAAAAAGTCTGTGAAATTTTTACCACCTTTTAAAAAATTCAAATACGATGCACATAGAGAAAATTATGATGATTTTCCCTAGGTCACTTGTTTTGGATGATGCAAAAACCCTAACTTCTACGGACCATATCTCAGAAAATATAGTGAATCAAGATTTGAAATTTTAACACAAAGTTCACCAAGATTTTGGCTCCACATGGTCGACATTTCAGCTTCTAAAGTACCTTAGAAAAACAATTGTAGTGAAAATTCCAAGATGATCTATTTGAAGAAGAAAAACCCTAGAATCCGAAGCTCTAATACCAAACGTTCTGCAACTAGATCACAAAACATAAGAAAAGAAATGTAAACGACTTGAAAGTTAGCCTCTTAAAGGTGGAAACCTCATTTACATCACATAAATGAACAATTCTTGGACGATACAAATGACAAGACCTCTTTGGTATATATATAGAACTATAAAGGGTCATAATATAATCAAGGACTAGATAACAATAATAATGTAACAACTCATTGATAATAATAGTGCGCTTCTATGTGGCACAACAATAATGATATGGGGGCTACATGGCATATACAATAACAATATGGGGGCTACTCTAGTATTATAGGGACCTAACACTACCCTATCTATGTGAAGAAATAGAATGTTGTTTTCTACCTCCTCTATCTATGTGCACAACCAAAACTACAAAAATTTCCTCCAACATGCTCCCAACACACACTTGTGGCTCATCCTGAGCCACTTAGCAAATTTGTACTAAAGGGATTTTTTCTCTTGACTATATCTTTTATTGACTCAGAATTGTTACATACAATTTCCATATTTGAATGGGATTGAGTGTACTTGGGAAGATCTTGGAGTGGCGTATCATCACGGGTCATCCACACTTGTGTTGCATTTAGCATAGCTTGAATTTCTTGCTACACGGTCATGGCTATTTATGAAATCTACAACACCTCCTCCAATAACTCTTCAACTTTATGCACAAGTTGTTGTTGTTGTTCGTGTTTCTTTTTCTTTGGTTTTTGGTACAATTTTCACTTATGATATATTACAGCTCTCTTCCCCTAGATATGTGAATGGGCTATTCCATAAATGATCTCTTATATTTAGACCTCTACCACCTAGGCTTGTTAAGGGAGGTCTTGCAACCCTTAATTATTTAATATACTAGTTACCGAGCACATGTTTGAATCAAATAATGGATGACATTCAATTTTAGTTTCTTTAGTCACGTCAAACAAGTATTGGATTTTTATGCTTCAGCTTGATGGTGTTTTTCCTTAGGGGGGTTCTACTAGGCATACAACTCTTACACTTTAGACTTCAATTCTCGAGCTACTTCCCCAATCCTCACAAATTGGCCTTATGTTTGGAGCCTTCATCTATGGATTCAAAAAAAGCCTTGTTACAAATATTTTCAATGGTTTCCCTTAGTGCTACCTCCCTATCAATATATTTTTTCCCTCTGCTAGTTGCACTTTTTCGTGCTACCCAACTTCATTGACTGTCATCACCTGCAAAAAATCTAAAGTAGTAGTAGTGGAATGCAAACATACTTTAGTAACCATGATATTGTGAAACAGATGTAAGATATCTAAATTCAACTTGGATAAGATCAAAGGTTTGTCAAACCTTTCACCTACTGTGACATAGGACATTCTAATGCCTCGAAATAGATCTTGATTGTCAATGGTTTACTAGAAATAGTAGAGATGCGCAATGAAGGTTCTAGGTTACCTACCACATTTTGGGTCTGTATATACTTGACTCTCTTAGTAACAATAGGATGTGTAGGTTCCTCTCTATTATCTTGTGCTAACTATGACAAATACTCTAGCTTATCAAGGATGTGTTATTAATCCTTTTGCATCTTCTCAATATTTTCCTATGTCTGATCACCAACTCTATGCAATGCCTCTTCCATATTTTTTTCAACCTTCTCAAGAATATTTTATATATTATCTTTGGTTATCGATGTCTCCTAAACAACATGAGTAACCTTTTACTTCTTCCTAGCCTTAGAATTACCCTTGCCATCACTCCCTATGGTAGCGCTTTTCGTGCCAACACTGATCATATTTGTCAAGGTCTCTAATTTCTCTGGTTTTTTATATTGGTCCTACGTTGGATGAACTTGGTACTATCACTACATGGGAATTCCACCTTATGGCTCCTTTCATTCCTCATACTTGGAATTGCTCTTCAAATTCTCGATATCCTATTCTTCCACTAATAGACTAATCCTCCCATGTATCTATTTGAGCTTGCACATCTTCATTAGTTAGGTGAAATTTTCATACATGCCACACCTTATCTAGATCCTACTTATCCTAAATATAAAAATGACACATAAATGCCTTGAGTTAAATAAAACTATGGTATTTTTGAACCTATAGAATGCGTAGAGTCCTCTAGATGCCCTGGAAAATCATATCATGATAAAGGAAGAAAGTAATGTTAATATTGGTCTTTTTATTTGGAATTATGGTGGCCCAAAAAATTTAAAACCACAAGGCCTCGATGGGGAGCCTAAAATATTTAATGGTGTACAGGTTTGAAGGTTTCTCATATTTTCTCAGAGTAATTAGAATGAGTAACCACACATAATGAAATTTTGCACTTGTATCTTGAAAAACTTCACAGTTAGCCACGACTTGATAGAGTAGGTATCTATCCCATTTCATTGGCATCCCCTTCTTAGACTTAGTCATTACTAGTATAACCCGATTAAACAATTTACAAGCCAATACTTGTGTAGAAAATTAGACACCTTGGTCTTTTATCTCCACGATATTAAACCCCATTTTTGTTGTTGTTGTATGATACTTTCTAAATAACTCTACTCCCATGGTATTCGATTTATCCTCAAAGAGAGGTTTAGGATCCTCACCTTCTATGCGTCATAAGGGCTTCATTGGGGGAGAAATACCATATCACGTGTGTTCATATTAGGGGATATATATTGAGGGAAAAATGACATAATATATTGGGGTACATATAAGGGGTAAAGGGTTTTTATATCGGAAAGTATAAAATATGGAGCTCAAAGTTAATGAAAAAATATAAAGGGGTATAAAAAATGTTCATGAAAAAATGGATACCTACAATATCTAGTGAAAGTATGGGTTTCTTAAATTGTGAAGGTGTATTGGGTTTGTATTTGTAGGGGCTTAAATAATTTGATTTTCAGACGTATTTTCCAATATGTAGTCAAATTAAGGGTATTGTTTAATATGTCATGAACACACGTGACATGTCAGAGGTTGATTGAGTGAAACCCCCGTGGCATGGGTAACCCAATGATGTTCTTCATTACTTGTGGGTTAATTGCAACGACTCCTTCTAACCATAGAAAACCTCCATGGGCATACCTTAGCAATAGTCTGGTAACCATAATGATCTCACTGTTAATGCTAAAATGAGGAATTTCCAATAAATTTAAAATATTGGCCTTCTTGAACCCTAATGCTCAAGTTAGTGGCTCAAGAACAATTATTTTGGATTCTTTGGTCAGCCTTTACTTTTGAAAATGTAGAAAGAAATGGCTACTTTGACTTATGTCTTATTCAAAGATGTCATTTATAATTCAGTCTCATAGTGGCTTCAATTATATTTTAGGTAACATTTTTGATGTGGCCTATCACTGAGTTATTATCAATTAATTTGAGTTAGATGGAATTCAGTGAGTTGTGGACTAGTTGATGGCTAAAATTAGCTATCTAGTGGAGTTAAATCAAATGTTTGTCAATTAGCTGATCTCTAATTCTAGAATAGAGATAAAAATGAGTTTATTTGAGCAATTTGACTTTGTGTTAACTCACCTAACTCTCAGTTAAAAACTACAGCTACTAAATTTAGACCTATTAGGTCATGCAAATTGAATTTCTTATTGAGATTGAATGAAGGAACAATTCTATTAATTATTTTATGCAGGTTTTTGTGTGGAAGGATTGAGAAGCAAGTAGGAAAATTTATCTTCGAAATTGTGCAAGGAAATAGGAGAAATTCTTATTTTTTAGGGGCATATTCCATTAGGAAATAAGAGCTCATAGCAGGGCTTATTTTCCCAAGTGTTGGGAAATTCTTATAGAGAGTTGATCAGTATTTTACAAAGCTTCACATTTGAAGCAGTTTCTATGTAATGGATCAGTTTGCTCTATTGATTTGATACAAGAAAGAAGTGGTTTTTCCCAGGTAGGTTCCCTAGATATATTTTGTGTTCCACGTGTGATTGTGTTTTGTTATGAAACCAACTCACAAAAAGACAAAAAAGAAAGATAAACGCCTTAGAAATCAGCCTCTTTGAGGGAGCAACCTCCTTTACATTACACAAATGAACAATTCTTGGATCATACAAATGACAAGACCTCCTTTCTATATCTAGGGGTCTAAGGGGTCATAATATAATTAGAGCCGACATAACCATAATAATGTAAGGATGCAACAATAACAATAGTCAGCCTCTATGGGGCACAATAATAACAATATGGGTACTACATGGACACAAAAATATAATAAGGGGGTTGCACTAATAATAATAAGGGGTTACACTAGTAGTATAGGCACCTAACATGCCCCTCTCCTTCATAAAGTGTTGTCCTCAACGATTGAGTAGTTTTGGATGCTTCTGTATAAAATTATCATCCTTCCACGTGGAACCTTAAATGGGTAAGTTCTTCCACTTGATGAGATACTCTGAAATTGATCGATTTCGTAGCTGTCAACTTCTCGGTTCTGTGAATGCTTCAGGTTCCAATATGATTTTTCCTTCCTTGTCAAGTTCTACCAATATTGTTGGAACTGGGATCTTCGAAAACTTTTGAATGAGTTCCCACCCTGCTTCACCATTCTTCCATTCATCCCTTGCTTTGTTTATCAAACTTGGTTGGATAATTATACCAAACTCTACCATTTCTGCAACCATATGTTCGATTTCACTCCTTTGGGTATATGAATATCTATAAGGCTTGATTTTTGGAGGAAAACTTCCTAGAATCAAATGAATAGCATGATCATGATCACGAATACATGGGATACCTTTGGGAGTCTTAGATACCTAGGAATGATTATCCAAGACTTTTTGGAGATCTGGAGAAATAGATGATTTTGATGTGGGAACAATTAGCGAACATAATTGTGTAATTACGCCTCGTTGTTCTTTCTTTAGAAGCTTTGTCATTTTGTTAGAGTTTATTATCTTTCTTGTTTTGCTTGTGATACCCCTTAATTCAACTTCCTTTCCTTCTGAAGAAAATTTCATGAAAAGTTCTTGGAAATGAAAAGCTATTGTACCCAAGGTTTGTAGCCATTGGACTCCTAGTACAACATCAACACCACCCATTGGAATGGAAAGCATTGGGCTATTTAATATATATTCTCCCATGGATAGCTTGATATTATAGCACTTTCCAGAGCAATTTATGGTTCCTCCACTTACAATCATCACTTGACACTCTAGTGCTAGATATAGGAAGCAATTCAATTCCTTGGATATCTTACAATGATTAAAATTATGGGTACTACTTGAATCAATCAACAATATTAGCTTTTTCTTCTTGATATGTCCTTCTATCTTGATAGTTTGAGGACTGGTAATTCTGACCAATGCATTACAAGATATGGTCAGATTCATTTCTCGTTTCTCTGGGGTTGGTTCTTGGTGAGTATCCTTTTATTTTGATGTTTCTTGATACTTTTCTTCGTGATATTTCACTGCTTGAACCTTCTTCTTCTTGATATGTCCTTCTATCTTGATGGTTTGAGGAGTGGTAATACTTTCCATTGAAATACAGGATACGGTCAAATTAATTTGTTCTTTCTCTAGGTTCGTTCCTAGTGTATATCCTCTTCTTTTGACGTTTCTTGATCCTTTTCATCGTTAAGAAGCCTTTCTTGTAGCAGTTTTGTCCCACCTTCCTTCAAACCTTCCATGTCTTTCTTCAAATTTTCCATGCCTTTCTTCCAATATGCTTTCATACCATTGATATCAACTTCCATGGCATAGATAAAACTATTTATCTTTTGCTTCTCTAGAATATCATTTACTCTTATATTCAATTTTTGAAAGTCCTCAATGTGCTCTGCCATTGAACCCTTTTGTTTGAGATTTATCAATTCGCTAAAGAAGGTGCTTCTCTTTGTATCATCATAAGGTGCTATCATTTCCTCCGTGAAAATTCACCACGTGACAAGTGATTTACTAGAACAAAGCCCTTTATACCATAAAAATTGATTCGGTTCTAAATAATTAGATGCAATACATACCTTTTGTAACAGTGGTACACCATGTAGATCAAAATATTTCTCCATCTGTAGTATCCAATTTACCGGATCCTTACCATCAAACTTCCTCATCTCACTTTTTCTTGATTTTAGGAGCTTGATCATGAACGCCTGTTAAGTGTCCATCTTCCCTATGTCCAGGGAAGCACGAACAAGATTGCTCGGATCCTTAAGAAGTATAATATTCCCTCAACCTTTAGGCCCCTCAACACCATTTGTAAATCCCTCCGATCAGTGAAAGATCCCACTGACCCTAAGGACAGGAAGGGTGTCTACTTGATCCCTTGTTCTTGTGGGACCCCCTATATCGGGGAAACTGGGCGCTCCATCCATCAAAGGATAAATGAACATGCAGCCGACCTAAGACATGGGAGAACCAAGTCTTCAGCATTAGCAGAGCATGCGGAAAAGACCAAGCATCATGTTTGTATTGAGGAGGCCAAGGTTATTACCAAGGTTGCACAGTTCCATCACTGTAAATTCAGGGAAGCGATTGAAATTAAAAAAAGGCCTAACAATCTCAATAGAGATGATGGCTGGAAGACTAGTCGTTGTTGGATCCCTGCCCTTTCTTCTTAGTCTTGCCGAGGTTTCCCCATATTTTTTTGGTTCCTTCTCCTTGGAGCTGTCTTTTCCATCCTCCTAGGGTTTCTCCTTTTGGTTAAGTTTTTTGGTAATTGTCCTATTCTTTTCCTTCTTGTATTTAAAAAATTGTCGCTCATTCTAATTTTTATTACTATTTCCTTATCAGATTTTATTAATATTATTAATCCTATTTTTTATTAAGCTTCTACCTTTACCATATAAGTAAAATAAAAATAAAAATAAAAATTAATTTTAACCAATACTCATAAATAATTTATTATTCCATTAAATCATTATTATTAAAAACCCTTTACTTATCCCTAGGGATTTAAACGATTAAATAAATTAACAAGTAATTAAATAATTAATAAATTTTATATATTTATATATAACAAAATAAAATAGAATGAAATTCTAAAATATTAAACCCTCTACTTTACTTATCCTAGCAATTCAATTGATTAAATAAATTAGAATTAAGTAATTTACATATATAAATAAAAATAAATATTCTAATATTCTAATATATATAAAACCTTTACTTATCCCTAGTATTATATGATTATATTAAAAAAGAATTAAATAAATTAATTTTAGTAACCTAAAAATATATTAATTAAATTAAAATCGAATAAACATCTGAATATATTATATTAGTTTTTATTTACTACAATCATAATATTATTTTATTACTATAAGTTATTATCTTTGACTTATTTACATTTTAATATTATTAAACTTAGTCAATCTAGCAGTTTGGAAGAGTTGCTCTCCCTATTTAATTTGAATTCATGATCTAAACCACACTAGTTGGTTCTAAAAGCGTAGACAAAGTTTTTCTACATGTGATTTACACCTAAACTATTTTTATAAATGTTATGTATCACATAACCCTCAATTCAATTCAATAGCAGAACCAAGATGTTTTGAAAATGCAGTAAAAGAGAGTCATTTTGGTGGAAAGAAATGGATGAAGAGATGAAAACAATTAAAATTAATAAAACATGGGAGCTTGTGGATACTCCTATTGAGAAAGAAGTCATTGGGGTGAAATGGTTGTACAAAACAAAGTATGAAGCAGATGGATCAATACAAAAACACAAAACAAAGTTAGTGGCAAAGAGATATGTTGTTGTTGATTACAAGTAAACATATGAATGTGTTGCAAGATTTGATATCAATTTGCTATGAAATCAGCCTTTCTAAATGGTGAGTTAAAAGAAAATGTATATGTTTATCAGCCCCAAAAATATGGAAAAACCAGAAATGAAAACAAATCATACAAACTAAAAAAAAGCTCTTTATGGGCTTTGAAAAACTCCCATAAAGACAGAAGTGAGAATGAACCCAAGTCAAATGGTTTAATGATATAGTAGAAATATTGGTTGCCATTCATCTAACTGTGTCAACCCTACCTCAGCATATATGTGAAGAAATGCGCGTGGTATTTTTCAGGCTCTGCGATTTTTCGTTAGCTTTCATACATAGCGCCGGTTTCCAACTGAGGGAAGTTAGAATGTGCCACAAGTTTCCTTCAGTCTGCGTGATCAGGAATTGTTACAGGGAGGGCCGAAGTTGAGGGTCGAAGTTTACGTAACCAGGGTTGACATATATTCAGATCTGAAATTGATAATTCTGATGTTTATTTTCTGGTATACGGATTATACACTCCAGTGCCTATTGGAATCTATCAGGAATCTGCTATGTCAAATACTCTCGATTTAGTAATTGAAAATATATCCTTGTCAAGTGTTTGGCTTTTAATAGCTCGATGATCTCCCTGCGCGATTTGAAATTATAAAAACTAAACATTGTTTTAAAGAAAAAAAACAGAAAGATGAGAACGGCGCTTTCTGTTTTTTTATAGATTATTGTGAACAATATTGTGCCTATCATATCAGGAATGATATTTGTCATAACGATCACCAACTTAATCTTTTGAGATATTGCCTCAAGCCTTTGAGAGCATGGGAAAAGCCTTTGAGAGCATGGGAAAACTTCACGTAAATGATATATATTTGGATTAAGTGTTTGAATTGTTTCCATATTTTCAGAGCTGAAGACAGCCAAATTCCGAAAAAAACATTTTGGAATGGGATTTGAATAAAATACTTATACTTTTGGTTTATGGAATATTCCTGCCTTTTCATTATTGTTTATTCATTAGAATTTTTCTGATATTCCAATTAGGAATTTCAAATATTCTTAGTATGGTTGGTTGTATTGTAAGAAGAGATATCTGATCCTAGCAATTTCAAATATTCTTACTATGGTTGGTTGGGTATTGTAAGAAGAGATATCTGATCCTAAATCTCTATTGGGTATTGTAAGAAGAGGTATCTGATCCTAAATCTTTATTGGTTCTTTCTTTAGGTGAATATGACCTAAATATGTTATTCTTGAACAAACACTACCTATAAGGTGAATATACTATTCTTGCACAAACACTACTTATAAGGTGAATATATTATTCTTGCACAAACACTACCTATAAGGTGAACATACTATTCTTGCACAAACACTACCTATAACGAATTGGCAATGTCCAAGTTAGAGGCAATAGAAAGGGCATCCATTCAATGAGAGAAAACAAAACACTGTATATTGTTGCATTTAAGCTCTAGAGAAGCTTTCTATTATTTTTACATTTGAAAAAAGGTTAGAATGTTAGAACTGTAGGTGTTGCTTGCTAGGAAACCACCATCTAGGAACTATTATTAGCTTGGTTTATTTTTCTCATACTTACTAAGCATATTGAGGACTTCCTTTACCTTATAGCTATACTAAGCATATTGAGGACTTCCTTTAGCCTATAGCTACCCATAGGTCATAGCTATTCATACCCACTATGTTTATACCCTTCACAACAAGGCAAACTCTATAGGCACTATGAGTTCACAAACCACATAAATACTTTAAAAAAAATTGGTTCTGAAATTGAAGATGAACAACGGCAATGGAGTAATTTAAGCCTATTTCAACTAATAAACCATTAAGAAAAATTTTGAAGCAAGGAAGAACAATGCCAAGAAACCAAGGATTTCTTTGTAGAGCCAAAGGAGGATGTGTCTTACATGAATTCCTTTTTCAAGGCTGACAAAAAAAGTGGAAATTTCCACTCCTAATTGTTATAATCACTCTCTCATTGCTACAATAGTCAAACCTAGTTGCCTACTCCACAAGTGCCATATCATTTACTCTAGTGACTACCAAAGGAGAAGAGTTGGCATTTTCCTACATTTCTTTCCAAAATTCAAATTTCCATATTGATACATTATGAGCTATCCCATTTGTAACATAAGTGGGATCTATGAAGATCAAGACTTTCTATCCATCACAAATTGCTTCTAGCTATTTGATAGAGGCTTCTGCCTCTTCGTAATAGGACTATTAACAATCCATTATTCATTATTTCAAAATATTAAATTATAACCATGGATTCCATTTTTTTATTAAAACATAAGGGCCTAGGGGGACGCAGCTTAGTTCCCTTCATTATTCAACTCTCTCTAGAGAAATTTTTTAATAGGACAAGAGGGAGTTTAGGTAAGTTCATAAAGGGCTAAATTGATCAACCATTTCTTTGATTATTAACATTGAATACCCCATAACTATCAAAGTTTTAATGCTATCTCCCTTTATAATAGATTTAGATCCTACCACAACAAGTAACCTTAGAAGAGGTTTTTAAAGACACTTATGAGGGCCCCAAGCATAAAAAGTTATTTTTTTTCTAACATAGCATGAATGTAGAGAATTCAATAGGGAAATAAGTATGTTAATTCTCTTTCTTGATTATTGTTTGTGTATCCTTTTTCTTTAGTATCTTTGTTCCTTAGTATTATAGTGTGAGATACATCAAACAACTACGAAAGCCTAGTAGACAACAAGCCAGAGCCAAAACCCCTCCTCTTGAGGGAAAAAACCCTAAATATCTTCTCTTCTTATAGATTCTTCAATTGACGAATACCATGACCTAGTGACTTAGAAAAAAGTACCCTACAAAATCAAGATCAACTTGACCTCCTGCTACAATTGCTTTGGCCTCCCACTGTAGATCTGAAATTCGGTCTCACGATAACTGCTACTGCTCCT
>APFE030646204.1:0-10068 GCA_000404065.3 Pinus taeda
GCCAATAGCTCGACAACCTTTTCATATTTTATGAGTTAGGTGAAAAGAGCTTAAAGGAGACTTGTTTTTTGAGGAACGAGTGATAATTTCGGGTAGCAGCTGATTCCAGGTAAGGTTTGGAATTTTCCAATCACGACAATGCCACAAGGATGGCTAACAGAATCACTCATCATAGCTGTTCCTCAAAAGGGTAAACAATCAAATGGAGGTGTATGATCAGCTAAAACAGAGTGGAGGTGATGATGAGAACACGACCAAGGCTTAAAAGCTGATGATAATGCATTCACAATGGTTATTTTCCAGAATTTGGTTCATTTTTTAATGAGCGTAAACTTTGGGGGAAAAATTTGCTCATTGCTTAGGTTTAATTTTTACCGAGCTTGAACTTCACATAAAAACTGCTCGTGGCGGGGTTATTTTTTAATGAGCTTGAACCTTGCGTAACACTGCTCGTGGTGGGTTTATTTTTTAATGAGCTTGAACTCTGCGGTAACACTGCTTGTGATAAGTTTGCATGGCGCCAGCATAATAATGCAAATCGAGGTGCATGCCCCCCAAGCTTCATTGCATTCAACGTGGTGGTTGGAATGAAGGTTTACCTTCGAGATCTTTGAAAGACTTGACCTAGATTTTACAATATCATAATCAAATACTCGATTTTTTAACGAGGTCAACACGAGGTAAGAATTGTCCTCAAAATCCACCGTATTGATAGTATTTAATAGAAAATAAAAAACTGAAGGATGATTAAGGTCACTAGAATAATCTTCGTGGTAATTCAGAAGATGGGAATGATGGTGGTGATCTTCCCTTGGTGCCTCTTCTATCATCATTACCTAAATGATTCCTTCATCTTATAATCTACATGCGACCAAGGATCTGAAGGGGTGCCATATTCCTTTGACCTATCTATCCAAACACTCGATGAGCATTGTTTTTGGATTTCCCCCCAAGCCAAGAAAATTGATTGCTACAATATTTCTATTAGGGCAATGATCCATGCTTTCAAAATGTTCAAGAATCTTCTGAATCTAGAAGATATCATGTTGCCGCTTCCCACCGTGGCCACTTCCTCCAAATTGTTTGAAGGCGGTAGGGCAAAAGTACCCATCAATGTAGGGTCTTTTAGTAGGCCTACTCTGATATTTTGAAGTGAATTAGTGCTTCCATGGATCATTAGAATGCTTCCCGTAACTTGTGAACTGTTGGGGAGAAATGTTTGTTGGTCGACAATCGTAATTCCTCCTTGGAAGGGAAATGCAACCTTCCTAAAGTATGTCAACACAATGGAAGCCATAGCATATATCCAGGGCCTTCCCAGTAGGATGTTGAATCAAGGTTTCCATCGGTAACTTCAACATCAATTTCTACTATTTTTCCCCCTAGTTCGACTTGCAAGTTACCTAAAATCCCATACGGGGTGTATGCTTGTCCATCAAATGCTTTTAATGTTGTCGACGATCGTGACAAGGGTGGATATCCTAAAGTTTTCCAACAACTCGTCGACATAATACATGTAGATGCCTCCTCATCAATAATTGTTCGATGAACAGTTTTGTTGAGGGCTTCCACTTGAATAAGGAAAGCTAGTTGAGCTAGTAACTGAGGGTCATATCCTTTGTGATTAAAGGACACTAGATTGTAATCCATTAGGTCAATCTCACCTATCGCTGATAATAAAGCCTCCTTTTGGGAGGGGAAATTTTGCAGTACCTCAAGTGTCGACATAGCGGACGACGATTGGGCCAGATCCTCCACTATATTATAATGTTGTGTTGCTTTGGCACGAGGATTAAATGTCGATTCATGTACTACTCCCTTTGGTGGTTTTATTGTTAGCTCAGGAATGATGGGTGGCATAACTTCAGTTGAAGTTGTTGTCGAATTACTAGGTTGATCATTAGCCTTGTTGTTCGATAGTTGTGGATTCCCGTAATCTTTATTCGTTGTTGATATCAAAGCATCATTTTGGTGCTTCGAAACGAAAAACATAAGCACTCGGGATAGGGAAGCATTATCACTAGCAACTAGATTTGTTCCTGGATTTAGAAACGGATCAGTCAATACTGCCGAGGTTTTTGAACTCTTTAATAATTTTCTAAGCTCGGCTTTATATGGACAATCTCTCGTCTGATGATCCTCATCGCATATCTGACACCTCGAAGGGGGTTTCCTTTGTCCAGAAGGGTTTGCAGAAGATTTTTCAGGAGACGAATCATCCTTTTTCTTCTTTTTTCTTTTCCCTTTCTTCTTGCCCCTTGGTTGCTTCGATTCTTTGCCCTTGTCAGTCGACACGGCATTTACCTCTGAGGTGAGAAGTTCATCATTTGCATTTTGACTTGAAACCATATGGGCCTTCTTTGATGTAGCCTTTATGGTTTTCGTGCTCGTTGTACCTATCATGCCATCACCGGAATGAGAGTCTTTGTTTGATTTAGGAAGGGGAGGAATGGAAAATTCCGGTCTAGGAGCATCAGGGATTTTATCGTATATCATGCCAGATTGTGTATAGATTAAGTTTAGATATTGCGCATGAGTAATGACTTGCTCTTTAGTGATGACTCCTCCCTTTGCCACATCTTCTGTAATAGAAGGTAACAATGACTTAATAAACCATTCGGCTAACAGCTGATCAGGAACATATGTTTTTACCATTCTACAATGACGCTGCCACTCATGAATAGGATTGGATATGTGGGTGGCTGTCGTCTGTTTGAAATTGGTAAGAAGCTCTGCTCTCGTTTCGTACCTTATGGGTAACTGAAAATGGGTTAAAAAGGTTGTGGCTAGGGTACTGAAGTTATCAAACGAAGCTCTAGGAAATTCGATATACCATTTTTCTGCCGGACCAGTTAATGTTCACTGAAAAAGGTGAAGCCTGATCGAATCATCGTTGAGAGTGTTTGATGAACACCATAGATGAAAGGTCATCACATGATTCGATGGGTCTTCACCCAAATTTCCATTAAATTTAGGAATATTTGACGGAAGTTTATGTGGAATCGTTGGCCACCAAGGGGCATAAGCAATTGGATCATTCGTCAACCAGTTTAGATCTGGTAATTCTAGAGTTGCTACGAAGGGCAACTGTTGATTCAGGTTAGGCGAAGCATACCCAGGATAAGATGGAATTGCCTGAGAAATGGGTCTTTGCATACCAGCATAATGTATTTGATGTTGGTAACTTTGATAACGTTGATGGGTATAACTATTATAGTATGGTTGTTGATAACCACTTTGGAAATGCGGTTGCCCATTACTTACAAAGACTTGTTGCTTAGGTCCCTGATGTAATTGCTGGAATTGCAATTGTTCATATTGAACCAGCCATGGTTGCTGGACCATTTGCTGTTGTCCAATAATGGATGATTGACCAATATGAGGAGTCATAGTGCTTGTTTGAGCCCGATTTGCTCTGATAAGGAGGCAATAACCTAAGGTTGTGATTGAATCGCTGAGACGAGAGGTTGTTGTATTGCAATCTGAGAAACTTGGGGTTGACATACAATAGGTAGCGCTTGTACTTGCGATGCAGTCACCATAGCAGGTATAGTGGGAATATTTGACACAGGGTGGACTAGTTGCATTGAATATACAACCCTTGGTTGCTGAGGCAGTATTGGTACCCAACCGTTGGATGTAATTCCAGTTTGACCTGAACTTTGTTGTAAACTCCCATATGGTTGTTCTCTAGGAGGGAACAATGAAAAGGCATACTGCCCCCCATATGGTGGCAATCCAGTACTTAAAGGGTAGATTTGCCTTTGGGGACCGGATTTCCCAAATTGACATTGCGAAGGATCAATTTGTTGAGATTCAACATAAGAGATTCCAAATATTGTTCCGAACAAACAAACAGGAATAGACCATACTGTCGAAACAACCCTTGGATGGATTCCATCTAGTGATTGAGAGCTAGTTGGGACAGATGGCATGCCGACGAACATTGTCGGAGTAGCAACAAGAAGTTTTTCCGCTGCTGTGTTGGATGACACAGTCCTAGATGTCGACGGTTGTTCAGACATATTTAGCCTATCCAAAAGATTCCTTAGTGATTCTTCAGGAACTTCCAATGGTGGGAGACTAATTTCTGATGAAGAAGGATATAGGGTGATCCCGGCTCGAAATTGCGATGGAGCATTAGACGAAGGATCCTCCACAATCTCTATTATGGCAATCAATTCAGGAAGAAGAGGTAGACCATCAGGTCTGCAAAATATTTCTGGTGCCGAAGAAGGTATAGGTTCTGCAGCGACTGATGTTTGGGTAGTAACACCTTTCGAATTAGCTGGAGATGGAGTCGGTTTGCGAATAGAAGTGTTTACCATCACACTAGGATCAGTTGTAATGTCCTTTTGTGGCTGCAGAATTTCTTCTGTAGAGGCAGGGATACCAAAAATGTTCGGAGTAACCGGAGTCTCTGAGGATGTTGGAGTACTTGCTCTAACCAACCTAGGTGACTTTGATCCGGTCAAACGAGTTTGCTTCGTCCGGAATAGTTTCATTTTCGGAGTCAATGACAGTTGACTCGTAAGCCTCCACGAACGATGGGGTTTTGATTGACTTTCTTCAACGATTGCAGATTACTCGATTAACTCAAAATAATAGGGGAAAATGATTTCGAATTAAATGAATTTTAAATGCTTTGACACAACTTGTTTTTTCAATTTTTAAGAGTCGAGAAAAAACAAAATATGACTCTAGTTGCCTTCAATTTTTAATGAGCTTGAAGTGACAAGTGCTCAGATGGACCTTTTCCTTTAAGGAGTCTAAAAAGGAACAAAAGAGTCTACTCTGGAAATCTAGATAGAGGGATTACCAAACCAATCACAAAAATACTGAATACTTTTTACGGTATGACAGTCAATCTTCCCGAATGTTGTGTTCAGTGCATTTCGATCGATAGGGAGGCAGACATGGCTTCCTAAGGATAAAGGATATAGCCTATTGTGGTATCCCAATATATACTCGACGGTATGTGGGAGCACAAGTCCGTACTAGCACTTTTCGTCTCAAAGAGGAGGAATCACCCAACCAACAATGAAAGCGACAGTTACTAGGTTTTATGACGATACGTCTCTAGCCTAGACTTCTAAATGTTTTGCGTTAGGTTCCAAAGTGTTTTTATGTTCATTGAATTTATTTTACAGTTGATCTTGCTTAAGAATTTTCCTTTCAGGTTCACCGCGTGATGTAGATATATAATTCCTAAAATGCAATCTAAGATGATAAACAATTGTTTAATCTTCTTTTGCAATGAAAATCCTAGCTACTAAGGAAAGAGAAATGAGGTTCTTTCAACATAGAGCATAGAGCACACACTATATGCACTGTCCGAAATCAAATCAACAAGCAGCCTAAATGCAAATGCACATGCATGTATTTGTTTTCAGCCTTCTTAATGTGTGAATGACAAGAAGAATGCTAAGTACGAATTTTGAATTATCTTTTCAAAATGACAATACTAACAAATTTCTCTTCAAAACTAAAGGAAGATAACAACGACACTTTGCAATTTCGAATTGAAAATTGTTTTTGACACTTGAAAAACTATTAATTCAAATCAAATACAAGAGTAATAGTATAATCGACCATCAAGAACAATAGGATTCTCTTCTATGACTAAAAACGACACTTGTGACACTTCAAAATCAAGAAACAACAGTCTGATTACGGTACTTCTTTGTGAAAGAGAACTGAAAATGGCGCACAATACATAAAAACATTTACAGTTATTTGCACAATGGAGGTGGAATGATGAAAAGGAAGGGGGTTTCCACAGTGGTATACTGATCACAGACAGTAAAACCCCTGAATAGAGCTGAAGGGAGTGAAGAAAAACCAAAGTTTGAAGGAAAAATTAACCTTTTTCTAACCATCGCACCTATTACACAGGGAATCCAGTATGCATCTCACCTACTGCACACGATAGGTGCCATGCATATAGAATTCCTTGAAAAGAGGGTGCGATGGTACTAGTGCGAGACTTTTACTTAGTCTTTGGTCACAATTTGCAGTTTAGTTCAGGGATTTAGGCCGAGCAAGTGATGTTCAGCAAATATAAATCACAGGTGCTAATCTAATGAGATTACTAGAGCCACCACTAGTGCAATCAGAATGTTTGCAGATCGATTGTTTAATTTATAAACAAAACCCAGAGATAGAATGAAGCAACGTTGATCTACTTTGCACTTGCATAGCAAATGCAGTTTGAAGGCTAGCTGGCTTGACTTCAGGCTGCATCTGTAAGTTTATAAAACAAACAAATATAGACTCGCAAACAATCTATTCGCTTCCCAGTGGAGTCACCATTTTGTTATCGGGAAATCTAGTGTTCGCTCGGAGCTGCTAGTCCTACTAAGACTGGTAGCTATCTTAGAAACAAACAAACTAAAACTACTTTTTCTTTCCTTTATGAGAAGTAGATAAGAGGGGAACATAGGACACCAACCTCAGTCTTGTGCTTGGTTCCTTGCTTGGTTCCTCTCCTTTCTAATAGATCTCTTCCGCTTCTTCTTCATCTACCTAGCTTCAAAGAGAACCCGTGGAATCAAAGTAGCATAATACTATTGAAGAACAAAGATCTACAATCATAAGAAATACAAGATCAGATATGTATTGACCACACAGATGCATATATCACCAAACATACAAAAATGTGGAGGAAAACTTGAATAGATTTATTAATATCAAGAATAGCAAAGAGGATTACAACTAATTATTTTGACCCAACATCATCCTCTAGCATGAAATCCATTCTTCACCTCATGCAAAGCTTAGATCTCCCAACACTATGATCTTGCACTAGGAAACCAACAACACTTACAAGATACAAGATTCCAGCCTCCGGATCTCTATGATGAGGGATCCATATATAGATGATTGTAGGGGGGTGAGTCAGCTTCTGGGATTTTGATTAGCGTCTTCTCTCTGATAGTTCTTGATTCTAGTTGGAGATTTCATTAATCTCTTACTCATCCCTGGGCGAATTCTGAGAGGCAAGTGTCATATGAGAAGTTTCTAGAAGATTCCTTGATCATCCACTTAGCAAATTGTCTCCGCCACTTGTCTACTCTCATTCATCGCACCCTATAGAAGGACTTTTCAGTATGCATCGCACCTCTTGTGTGTACAAGGTGATATGCATCGCACCCTGGCCATGGAGCAAGTGAGATGATCCAGTTTTGACCAGTTCTGAGTAGTTTTTCATGGAGAACTTCTGGGAGATAATGTAATCAGCTAACCTTGTTCCTTTAGGGTGTGAAACAACATTTTTAGGGACTTAGAAGCCCTTGGTTTATGGACATATATGATTGGGGTTGCAATGCCCAAAATGTCTATAACAAAGGGAACTACAAAATGGATTGTAAATCTAAAGATCCTAATAAAGGAAAGGGATCTGATGATTCTCCTTCTGCAGAGGTGAAAACCACCTCAAATGAAGGTGGAGATGCATACTTGGCTTCTTCAAGTACACATGTAAATCATGAGGCATGGTTGATTGACTCAGGTGCATCCTTTCACTTCACTCCCCATAGAGAGTGGTTCTGGGAGTATGAGAAATACGATGGTGGTGATGTCTTCTTGGGAGATGATAGGAAGGCTAGAATCATTGGTCATGGAAAAGTAAAGTTGAAGTTGCAAGGTGGAAGTTTTAGAACCCTTCCGGGTGTTCTGCATATTCCTGCATTGGCCAGAAATCAGATTTCTATAAGCAAGTTGGATGACACAGGTGTAAAGACAGTGTTCGAGAAGGATACCTGCAAGATGGTTCGAGGAGCATTGGTATTGATGCGGGGAGTTCGGATTGGAACTCTGTACAAGCTACAAGGTAGCACTGTTGTTGACGGGTGCAATAGTTCTATGGTTCCTGAAAATGGAGCAGAAAATCTAGTGCTCTCTGGAGAGAAGAGCATGCTGTGGCATCAAAGGCTTGGACATATTAGAGAAAAGAGCCTTCGAATACTTCATGGTAAAGGTATGGTAGAAGGTATGAGTAATATCTCTCTAGATTTTTATTTCTGTGAAAATTGTGTATATGGGAAGCAAAATCGGGTGAGTTTCCCCTCTAGTGGTAAGAGGACGAAACAAATATTAGAGCTTGTGCACAATGATCTGTTTGGACCTGTAAAAGTTCCATCACTGGGTAAGTCTGTGTAATATGTATCATTTATAGATGACTTCTCAAGGAATACATGGATATATTTCCTTAAGAAGAAATCTGAATTCTTTGATAGGTTTAAAGAATTCAAGGCTCTAGTAGAAAATCAGACATAGAAGAAGATAAAGGTGCTGAGGACAGATAATGGTGGAGAATTCTACAGCAAGGAATATGAAGAATTTTGTAAGAAGTGTGGTATAGTATGACAGAAGACTACTTCATATACACCTCAGCAAAATGGAGTCACAGAAAGAATGAACAAGATGTTAATGGAAAGGGCAAGAAGCATGCTCAGTGGTGTCGGGCTAGGACAGGAATTCTGGGCAGAGGCGGTGGATACTGCATGTTACTTGGTCAACAGGTCACCTTCATCAGCATTGGAGGATAAGACTCCACAAGAAGTATGGACTGGTAAGAAACCTTCTCTTTCACATTTGAGGGTATTTGGATGTGATGCATAGTAACATGTCAAGGAGAAACGAACCAAGTTGGATAGTAAAAATAAAAAGTGCATCTTTATTGGGTATAAGGATGGTTTAAAGGGTTATAAGCTTTGGAACCCAGTAACAAGGAAGGTTGTGTATAGTCAATATGTGGTGTTCAGAGAGGTGAAAGATGTTATTAAACATGAAGTCCAACCAAAGGAACCAGTGAAGATAGAGTTTGAACTAAAGGAGGAAGAATAAAACTCTGTAGCAGAGGAGGAATCAGAAGATGAATAGCCACAAACTCCGGCTTTGAGAAGATCAGTTCGAGAAAGAAGGCAGCCAGAAAGGTATAGTCCATCTACTTTCTGTTCAAATTTTGCTTTGTCTGTCACTGATAATGATCCTAGAACTGTGAAGGAAGCAGTGGATTCAGAGGATGGAAAACTCTGGAAAGAGGCCATGGTTGATGAAATGGCATCTTTGTACAAAGATGAGGCTTAGGATCTGGTGGAGTTGTCGGCTGGAAGGAAACCCATTGGTAGCAAATGGGTGTCCAAGAAGAAGACAATGTAGAAGGGAAGGTGGAGAAATACAAAGCTCGGTTGGTAGCAAAAGGTTATTCCCAAGTGCTGGGAATCGATTTTGGTGATATGTTTTCTCCTGTTGCCAAGGTAACTTCTATTAGATTACTTTTATCTGTTGCTGCTGCTTTTGATTTTGAGGTAGAACAGATGGATGTGAAGACAACATTTCACGGGGATTTGGAAGAGGAAATCTACATGAAGCAACCTGAAGGCTTTGCAGTGAAGGGTAAGAAAGAACTAGTATGCAAGTTAAAGAAGTCTCTGTATCGGTTAAAACAGTCACCAAGGATGTGGTATCAGAAATTTGATACATTTATACGGGGACTTGGCTTCACCAGAAGCAAAGCAGATCATTGTGTGTATTTTAAATTAATTGGTGACCGTGTTATTAATCTGGTCTTGTATGTGGATGATATGTTGTTGGTTGGAAATGACAAAGAAATTATCCAGGATTTGAAGACCCAATTGTCCTCCAAATTTGACATGAAAGATCTCGGTGCTCCAAACTATATTTTGGGCATGGAAATTAAAAGAGATCGGGCAAAGAGGAAGCTCTGGTTAAACCAGAGGAAGTATGTCGAGACAATATTGCAGAGGTTTAATATGCAGGATAGTAAACCGGTGAAGGTTCCTATTCATGTAGGTGTGAGGTTATCTGCTGAACAGTGTCCCAAGACACAAGAAGAGGAAGAGGACATGTCCCGTGTTCCATATGCAACTGCAGTCGGTAGCTTGATGTATGCTATGGTCTGTACTAGAACAGACATTGCACATGCAGTGGGAGTATTGAGCAGGTTTATGTCAAAACCAGGGAAGGAGCACTGGACAACAGTGAAGCGGGTTTTCAGGTATTTGCATGGCACTAGTGATTATGGTTTGTGCTACCAAGGAAGAC
>APFE030646206.1:9271-22476 GCA_000404065.3 Pinus taeda
AAGTAAACTACTCCATCAACATTGTCAGTGAAATCTTCAAAAAAGTCTTTTCTATGAGTCATATGACAGTTTGCTCCTGAATCAAGCAGCCAGTCATTTTTCCAGGAAGCAAGTGAAGTGTTAAACAAATCTTCATTTACTCCAATGTTACATTGTGCCTCAATATAGTGAGCGGATTCAGGTGCCTTACCTTTGTCTGTATCATCAGTTTTACCTTTCTATTGGTTTCTTCTCTGCTCAATTTTGTCCCATGGTAGCTTGCATGTAGAGGCATCATGTGATCCATTTCTTTTGCAGCGAATACAATGTAAATCTACCTTTTCTCCTTGAGAATGTCTGCCCCCCCTGTCTCTGAAGTATCTTCCTCTTCCTCTTCGTCCACCTCTTCCTCTTGTAGAATCTTGAGCAGGATAATTTTCTTTATGAGCTAGGCATACAGTCTCTTCAGAAGATTCAGGGACTGTCTTCTTTCTAAAGGCTTTTTCTCTTTCAGCAAACTTTTTCACAAGAGAGTCAAAGGTTATATCTTTGAGATTTCCATTTGCTTGCAAAAACTCAAGATAATTGGTGCATGTAGGATAAAGTGCCTTGAGAAAAGCAATAAGAGAGATATCCAGCTCAACTTTAGTGGATTTGATATCATGCATTATAGACTTTATTTCAGATGCAAGAGCAAGAGGATCATTATTTTGCAGTTCGAGAGTGAAGAGTTTAATCATAAGTTGGATGACTTCAAGTGCAGAGTGGGAGTCATAAAGTTCTTTCAGCTTTTGTAAAGCTTCAAAGGCTGGAATGTGGCAACTCACCTCCTTATTTACAGATGCTGCGATTAATGCATACGCTTTGTTGTTCTTGTTTTCCCAGATGGCGAGCTCTTTGTCTGTTGTAGGCTTTTCTGGGTCACTGTCTCCTTCTCCGACACACACTCCTTTCCACAACTCATTGAAGATGAGGGTGTGTTGTATCATCCGGGATCAATCAGGATAGTTCTCCTTGCCAGTGAGAACTATTCCTATCATAGAGATGATTGAATGCATTCTGTAAAAGATTACTTCTGCTGATATAAAAAACTTTTGTAGATAGACTAATACTTCTAATGGCAAAAAAAAAATTCTCTTATGAAAAAAAAAACTTCTGCTGCTATACAGTCAATTTTTTTTTTTTTTGCTGCCATCCTCGGCATCTAAAAGTATGAGAAACTTCTGCTGCTATACCATGGCCGTATAATATAAACATGAATGATATATGTCAATATATATTATATGAGATGCTTCGTATAATATGATCCTTGTCAAACAGCGTTTCAATGTCAAACTCCAGCGTTCTGAATATGTCAAACAACGTTAAATATATCACCATATATCAAACAGCGTTCCATATGTCAAACCATATATCAAACAGCGTTCCATATTCAATGCAATGAACACCATGAATGTAATCAGATAAGGTTATATATCAGGCAGCGTACATATTTCACTGTTCAAACAGCGTTTAAAATATCAGCAGAGAACAGTGGTATACGGTGATCCCATTAAAAAGGCTTCAGTCATTAATACGGTGTGCTCGTGCAATCACTGAGCTAGCGAATGAAAAGCTCAAGGCAGAGAAGCAGTTAGAGGCATTTTTATCTCATACCATAGCACAACTGATTTCAAAACAGTGTTTCATATACCAGCAGTTAGAGGCATTTTCATCTCATACCATAGCACAACTGATTTCAAAACAACGTTTTTCTAACCCAGCGTTTCGAATATCCCGCTCAATATATATCAAACAGTGTTTTTAATACCGCATACCAGACAACGTTTCAAATGTATCGGATACCAGACAGCATTTCAAATACATGGACTTAACTGTGACATATCCCACTCAGACAGCGTTTTTAATACAGCAATTTTAAAACATGACTGCAGGCTGAATACAGCGTTTCAAAACATGACATATCCGCTCAATACAGCGTTTCAAAACATGACATATCCGTTCAATACAATGTTTCAAATATCTGATACAGTCAAACAGTGTTTCATGAACTTAACGGTGACATATCAAACAGTCTATATCATTACCATATCAGCGTGAAATTGCGAGCCCGAAGTCTGCTTCTTCAACCAGCAGATTCGGCTACTGAAAATGGACGAAGAAAATCGCATGAGAGATTTCTATTGCTAGTACCATGTCAGGCCAGTGGACAGAGGAGCAGAAGGCAGGCAGTGGACAGAGGAGTTACAAGGCAAGGCTAAAAAAAGAACCTGGGACCTGTGCTATGATACCATGTCAGACCAGGAGTAACTCCAGAAAAACTGATTCATTTATTCCATTAGGCAGCTATCTATTATATACATGAATGTGATCGTTCAGTTCATCTTCTTGATGACTGTTCACATTCAATTCTCCCAATCGCTGAGGATTAGGTGTCAACAGAAGGTAAATAACTTCACGACCACATTATCCATACTGGTTTTGACTCAAATATGTTCGTTGGAAGTGCTCTTGTAGACATATATGCTAAATCTGGAAGCCTACAATATGCCCGTCAAGTGTTAGACAAAATGCCTGAACAAGATATGATCTCCTGCAATGCAATGATTGTAGGGTATGTGCAGCATGGGTATAGTGAAGAGGCTCTAAAACACTTTTTTCAAATGAAACACACTAGTTTGAAGCCAAATGAGGCAAATTTTGCTAGCATTGTTAGTGTGTGTGCCAACCTAGCAGTTCTTGAGCATGGAAGACACATCCATGCCCACATTTTCTGTATGGGGTTTGAGTCATCCATGTCTATGGTCAACACCCTGGTTATTATGTATGCCAAATGTGGAGGCATAAAAGATGCACGGAAAGTTTTCGAGAAGATGATTGAGCGTGTTGTTGTCTCATGGAATGCAATGATTGTTGGTCATGCTCAGCATGGGGATGGGGTGGAAACCTTGAGACTTTTTGAGCAAATTCTACTGACAAGCATTAGGCCAGATGCCATAACCTTCCTTGGTGTTATCTCTGCTTGCAACCATATAGGTTTAGTAGATCGAGGACATTATTACTTTCATTCCATGAGGCATGAACATAACATCACACCAAGAATGGATCATCATGCCTGCATGATTGACCTTCTTGGTCGTGCTGGTCGTCTAGACGAGGTAGAAGATTTCATCAATAAGATGCCATTTGAACTTGATGTCAGTATCTCGGTGGCACTGCTCAGTGCTTTTAGAGTTCACGGCAATATAGAAATAGGAAAGCGTGTCGCACAATTGCTTTTCGATTTGGAGCCGCAAAATACTTCTGCATATGTGCTGCTTTCAAATATCTATTCTGCAACTGGCAAGTGGGATGATGCAGCCAAGGTTAGAAAACTGATGAAAGACACAGACGCTAAAAAGAAGCCAGGGTTCAGCTGAATTGAGGTCAAGAATAGAGTACATGAATTCATGTCAGAAGATAGATCACACCCACAAATAGAGGAAGTTCATGAAATGTTGAATACATTGGCCGGGCCAATGGAGGAGGCAGGTTATGTACCGAACACAAACTTTTTCCTCCATGATATGGAGGATGAACATAAGGAACATGTCCTCTACCATCACAGTGAGAAGCTAGCCATTGCATTTGGGCTTATGAGCACACCTCCTAGGGCCCATATTCGAATAATAAAGAACCTTCATGTATGTGGTGACTGTCGCAATGTTTTCAAGTTTATTTCTAAGATTGCTGGACATGAAATTGCAGTAAGGGACATTATACGTTTTCAACATTTTAGGAATAGAACGTGCTCTTGTCAGGATTATTGGTAATACAAGATGAAGTTTGAGCACTATTTGGGAGTGGCTTGAATAAGGATAAACATGTTGAGAATATGTTGAGAATATGCTCTTGTGACACGCGGAAATAAGGAGAAACATGTTGAGAATATGTCAGTTGTCTCGTAGCTTCTTCAAGTGGATCAGGCTCACCTCTCGTAAGTTTCATACAAGATTCTGTATTGCTTTGATAGCATGAATGGATGCGTTAAAATTTTATATGTTAAGCTTGATTATTGACAAGACGGTTCTGATCTTGTTGCATGACACATAAGACACTTTCTCTTATAGTACTCATTTTTAACATTTTTTGGTTGTCTTTATAGCTGCACCAGTTTGGTAAAATGTCAAAATTTCCCTTTGGAGAAATTTTAGGAACATCACTTTCTAAAGAGAACAAAAGCATGGGCGAGAAGCAACATTACAAAACATATTTTTTTTCACAATTCTGCTTTTTATATGTTGAAGTGCTAATTCGGTCATTTATCATTATTGAGTTGCTCAGAAGGAGGGATGCAATCGATCTTTCTTGATCAGGAAACCAACCTGAACTTTTGAATGGAAGGGAACAAATGGCATGTTGATTAATGTCAAACATTGAGGAATCCCGACTTTGGAACGACACGACATTGCTTATGTAAGCTCCCATCATTGTAAGTCAGGTTTATCCTAATTTTATATTATTTCAGAATAAAGTTTTGATTTAATTTAATTATAATTTTAAGCTAGTAAAACATCAAGTACCCTAGAATTTTTCCCACTGCTAGACGTTTTTTTTGTTGAAATTTCTTTACACACCCCAGAAATGCTTTGCAGCTAGGCCTTCCAATTGATATAATTTTTCTGCAATTCTAGATGTCAAGTTTCTATTCTAGAGTGATGGAGATGCAGCATTGCGTGTTGGTGGGAATATCGTCAAGTTTCTATTCTAGAGTGATGGAGATGCAGCATTGCATGTTGGTGGGAACATAGACTGGTACTCATATTGGGATATGCATTTATATACACCCTTTGGCTCTAGTTTTCCAACCATAAATCTCTCTGAAAAAAGCACTGTCTTCACTGGAACCCTTCTTATGGTGACAATGACAAGAACTTCATGTAGAGACCCCACATTCTTTACATAATTCTCAATAATTGGTGGTAAGCCGGAAATAATATCACTGCAGAAGAAACAAATTCCTGGTACACGTGTATTCACCCTGGCAAGCAATCCATTCAAACCTTCTATGCTAAGTTTTCTCCGTGCTAAATAATTATACTTTTCTGCCTTCCATAGTTCCAAGAAAACATTATGGTCAGAAAAATTGTTGCAATTAGGAAGGGACACCAACCTCCTGTTGCGGCCACCAACAACCCCCCTTTTTATTTAGTGTTGTGACTAATACTAAATAAATGGGGACGCTTAGTAAAAAAATTCAAAACATCAATTAGTGATTGTATTTCCTTTTCAATAAAACTTACCATCGTAAACTTAAGAAAATACCTTTGCGAAATCTTAAAAACTTAAGTTTTGTGATGAGGGAAGACAAAATCACTCCTTAAAGGATATCGGATCGTAGAAAAGATAACAGCATGCCTATTTACAAGCTAAACTCTAAAATCACGAGAGTGCGATGTGAAACTGCGTAAGGATAAACATATATCGCATCGCAGTTCTTAGAAGATCACTTATAATAAAAACCGCAAGAAAATGTCGATATACGATAGCACATATCGCAAAATCGCGCCTCGCAAGAAACTGCTTAACACAAAACATGCATATATTATCATTATGCGATGTTACGACCATGCAATATTGTGACCATACTATATTGCGATTATGCGATGTTGCAACCATGCAATACTGCGAAATTGCAATAAAGCGCTAATGCCATCTTGCGATTATGCGATGCAACGATCTGCGATATTGCAAAGCAGATCAAAAAATCGCTTCATCACAAATTTTTCGGGCTCAGTATTCAAGGAAAAAGCTTTTCCCATAAGACGAACTCGTTATGCGCTTTAATGCTCATTAATAAGGTAGTTGCCAGTTGTTAATGAAATATTGTTTCGTGTTTATCGAAGAGCCAGTTCACGTAAGGTGGTATACTTTTTGCATTTCTTCAACATTTAAATCTTTCCTATCACTATTCTTATCCTTACTTTCACCTCACTTGTAAACTGCAGGAACGAAGAACGAAAAGCTATACAAAGCAGCAAACAGGAAGCTATGGGGAAGAAAGGTAAAGCTCCAATGTCTGAAGATAAAGAAATGGAGCCCTTTTACACAGACACCGCATTCAACAGAGAAGAGGGTATTTCCACCTGGGAAGGCATGTATAATCTACTCGAAGAAGAAGATCATAAGGTAATGGGATTTATGGCTACTGCAGGCTCATCAAACTCGTTTGAAGCATCAGTTGCAGACTTAGTTTGTTCATTCCTGCACTGGATAACAGCAAGACCCAAAATTCTCCCCTACACAGACATGATTAAGTGGGTGCTGGATAGCACCGATATTAAGGACACACAGTTTAAAACTCAGGGCCAAGGACTTATCGACTCATTTGCTCAACAAGATTTGAAACTTATGTATCATTTGCCAGAACCTCAAGCGATTTACAACAAACAGTTCATGGAGAAGTTTTCCAAAGAAAATGAAGACCTGGAAGAATCCACTAAAGACTAGTCATGAAGGGATGAACCACTGAAAAAGGATAAACATGGTATGTATAGTACTGGTTCCCTCACTTCCCCATATTGCTTTGCTGCTGCTATGATCTATAGGCTTTACGGGAGGCTAGATATTAACAAATTTTCATCTGATTGGCTACCATTGTTGGATGCTGCCGTTAATTCTATTATTTTGGATTGGTCTAGAGTACTGTCAGATAACTTAGCTACTGCCAATGTAAATTACCGATCTAAAAGAAATGCTTCCCAAAGAATTTATCCCCCATTTTATTTATTGGCATATGTGATGGATGCAATTTGCTATGCTTCAAAGTTTCCTGTAATGGGATGGAAATGGACAACTCAAGACCCTCTACCCATTCATGTTTATCGTAAAGAGTTGTGGGATTCTAAATTCCCCCCATTTTTCTACAAAATTTGTCATGGAGTCATGTTACCCCTCTACAAGATATTGTACGACAAAGATGCTCCAAGATGCTCTCCAGAAGCAGAAGCAGACATACAAACAGACGCAAAATGGTTTGGAAAGGAATTGTTTACATATGTTAGAGTCTTTGGAAGTACCGCTTCCCCTCACATCTTACCTTTGTATGTTCCCGATAAACTCTTGGCAAGAGAAACTTCTTATCAAACCTGCGGAGAGGGAGGTTTGACTAAGGATTTAAAGGATAAGAAGAAAGCTATATGGCCACAATTTCCTGTAGCCTGTGGGGCCTTCTCATTGTTTGTTATAGGCCACGCTTTCAAAGAAGTGAACAATATAACTTGTCTGCAATTATTCAAATTCACAGTAAGACCGTTTGACCCTCACGATGTAGCTACGAATTTCACTATCGCAGTCAAAATAACAGTGTTCATCAAAGAAGCGGATCCTTTTGATGATGTGTTTAAACAAAAAAGCATGATTGAATAAATTCTAAATACGGCTCAAACGTGTTTTTCTCCAATAGAGTTTCAGAGATTCAAGACATACAGGGAAAGAAGACTAGCCAATATCCCTTTAGAAAAGCTAAGCCTAGAACCCGCAAGGGAACTGACTCCAAGCATTAGCCTCAATGGAAGTTTTGATACAGGTAGATCCAAATCCAAATCCGAGAAAGAAATATCGGAACACTCTAAAAAATCCGAAAGTGACCATCGCAAAAGCGAAGGGTCAGTAAGGGATACTGCCCAATCAAAAGAGCCTGAACAACAACAGGTGTTAACTTCTCCACAAGAATATCCTCCCATTCTTATCGGTCAGCCACCATCAGATAGAACAGAGCTAGACAAATAATGGCAAAACTTCAATGATATGATCAACCTTGAAGGCCAAAGCGTAAAGACACCTGAAGGTAATGTACAGGCAAGAGAAGAAATGGTCACAAAAACAATCGACGATATCTTGGACATGGAACACATCCCTATTGCCCCATCTTCTGAACTTGTACTCAAGATAAATGAAATTCCTCCTCTTGATGTATTTTACAGTCTGCAACATAAGGCAGTAGTAAGAAGACAAAGGAAGAAGAGGAAATTGGAAAACATGATATCTCATGATGCAGAGAAATTGGATGTCCTTTGGCGAGATCCTACTACTGATCCAACTGAGAATCTCACTAAATTATCCCAAATTGCAGGAGCTTATGCCTCTACAACTATTGATAAAGCATCTGAAGTACAAAAATTGCTAAAAGAAAAAGAATACCTAATACAAGTTTTGCAGCAACAGCTGCAACAAGCCAATGCTAATAACGAAGCACAGAGACAGCTTGAAAGACTACAACAGGAATTCCAGCAGATGCAGAAAGGCTATCAGAACAGTTTGGTAGAGAAAGACAAGCAATTACACGATATACAGGAAACACACAAGGATGATCCCAAGCTCACAGAATTCATCACGAAATCCATTTCCCTGAATGAGCAATTACTTCAGCAACAAGAAGCACTAAGCCAAAAAATATTGCAATGGAACTCGTATTGCAAAATAAGTGATACAATCACTAATCAAGTCGTAGATTTACGACATGATTATGATTTAGATGATAAACGAGTTACTGAATATTTGGCTTGGCAGGAAACAGAGGAGGGAAAAAGAGCAGGCGCACCAATAATAAATGACAAACAGAAAGAAATGCTCTTCGATAAATGGGATACACAGATCAGGGAGGCTGAGAAAGCAGCGGAAGAAGCAGCTACAACGGCAAATAGCCTTATCGATTGCATAGATGAGAATTTGCATAGGGCAAATTTAGTCCCCGAAACCACTCCAGGATATCTACCAAAAGTACAGCAGCTATAATCAGACTAGAGACGAAGGGCTCAAGAAAGGGAAGAATCGATTAGAAGAATAACTAAGTTGAATTGGGAATCTTATTGGGCTTATTTAGTAAAAACTCATAGCCAGTGTATGACTCTCAAAACCATCATCAATTCTGCCGAAAAAATGGCACTAGCCCTAGCAGATTCTGTTTTCATAAGACAATTAAAGGCTGAAGTCGGCCAACCGACTTTCCTCCAACAAATGCTGAATGCTTGCGATATTAAGGAGCGAATACAGAAATAGTTAGACTTTAAGTTTTAGATTTAATTTTAGAAATGATTTTACTTTATTTTTGCCTAGAAAAAGGATGGTCATTTAAACCGTATCCTTAATTTTGTAATCAAGTTATTTTTAGACGTAGTTAGTAGTATTTAAACCCTTCTCATGCATTTAGAGAGGGGTCCAGAAATTTATCAAAAACTTGTCCTCAGAACATGCACTTTTGCACCCTTCGAGGAGGTTTTGGTGAATGAACGGAACATGATTTATTGATTTTTGCATCTGATATCTGCTATTGATGTTGCACTTCTGTACTCTTAGTTGATGTTGGATTGAGAAGAGATAAATCGTTATCGCTTGAAGCTCATGAGTAGAACTAGTTATAAATGGTACTTCTATCTCTTAACTGTTTCTATTTCCTGTGTTAAAGTGATATTCAAATTCGGTTATTTATATGTTAATGTTTGAATGCTTGAGTTATCATTTGGCACTTTTGTAGAGTGATAGCTATTTATTTGTGCTTAATATATGAGTAGCTCATTGTGTGATATGTTTTTCACAACTGTTTCACCTAAATTTTTATGTGAAGTGGTTTATCTATATTGAATTCCTTTCTTATAATAGTTGAATGATCTTTATTACCAACTGTTATTTAAAATCATTTTAGATCGCACGGAAGAAAGATTACACCCTGGGTTAGTTTAGACTTAGATATTTCTGTTTTATTAGAATACAATTGCATATCATTATATTAGAATTAGAATTAGATCATCTTAGTTAGGAACTATTAGATCAGAGATATCATATTCTACACACACACACACTCAAATTGGGAAACTGGTCCCATATCCTCAGTCGGACCCGCTATACCAAACGGAAAAGGAGTTGCCAACCAAGGTCCGGACCAGGCGAGTATCCCCCTTGTTGCTGACCCGAATTTCAGGGCTTCAACACCTCCCTGTGGTACCTTATTCAATACAAATGATAGATAAACGCCTTTAGAGATAGCAAAAAACAGAGTGAAGGGTAGTATAAGCAAAATATTTTGTGTAAACAATGTCCCGTGCACTTTTTGTCATAGATTATCCTTCTAATATTCTTACCAGTGAAGGAAACAAGTTTTTCCAAGTCCCAAAGGTTAATAAAAACAACATATTATCAATACAACAATGCAAAGGTTTCTATCTTCCTATATTTTACATCACAACTGAGCATCAAGGGCTGGCACTTCCAAAGGAGCGTGATCAATTCTTCTTAAAATTCGCCACAACCAAAACAACACCATCAAGACTAGTAATAATATAAGTAAGAAAAATAAAATATCTAACCATATATATGCTACTATTCTTCACTTGTAATCCATAAGTGGTGACGTTTCAAGAGCTGATGCAGATTCAAGCAGCAAGCTAGCCAATGTTGTCAATTTGCTATAAAACATTTGGTAGACAAACTTTGAATCTCAAATTCACCAAACAATGAGTAGGATTAAATAGCTCTAATTATATCCATATAGCCCAACTCAATATCCACTATCAAAACTGAAGTAAATTAAAAACACTCTCTTAAGAGAAAGCTTACCTTGATTCATGAAACAATTGTTATGAAATATCTATCTAACAAACTTACCTTGATTCATGAAACAGTTGTTATGACATATCTATCTAACAAAATTGGGCATGTCTAAAGATTGTAGAAGGTTCTGAAGTGTAATGGTTCAGATCTAAGCATAGGGTTGGGGTCTAGCAGCCAGATAACCAAACGTCGAACTTCAAAGGAAAACCAGGTCGAGGATTTGAAATCCCCCTTCAGATCTTCTTATACATCACTATTAGATTCACATCTGGAAAGGCAGGTAGCCCGCCAGGAGCACGAACTCTGCAGGGCCAGATGTTGGCCTTGGCTGCGTCGTATCCCTTCTGGGTAATCACCTGCGGTGAAACATATGACAGCGCGCCGCACGCCGTGTGGAGAAGGTCGCCCAGTATGAACTGATCCCACAGTGCACTGAGACTAAGGTCGATGACCTTCATATCGCCATTTTCGTCTTAAAACTAGTTCTTCGACTTCTGGTGATATGAACCCTGGCTATGGTAGAAATCAACCCCGCTAATCAACTGCCGAAAATAGTTTTTGCTTCCTCTTCCTTCAGTTTTCCCTTCTCAACAACCGGATTGAAGAGTTGGTTGCCTCAGTTCGCAGACAACTCTTTACCTATGCGAATCGAATACCTGAATACCTAACTACCTGCAACAATGCGTAACTACTTTTTTGTGATCCAACGATTCAACCTTTATTAATCGTCTAACATATAATCTAACGGTATTTAAGGGTGACAGATAAACAATAAGGGGAGTTCATTTAAGAGGGAACGCATTACGACGTAAAAATCATGACATCACAAAAATATGAGGTAGTTATCACATGACATTTATTGTGAAAATGCTGCAATAAGACCTTTAAATTATGGTCCAATTAAATGTTTAAAAATTATTATTATTTTTAATAATATTGAAATATAAATATTTGTTTTTCAAAGTTAAACATTATAAATTACATTGGTCAATAGATCAATAAACAAAAAAAATACTAGAATCCTATCTCAGTAAAAACTAATAATAATTATTTGTTTTTCAAAATTAAACATTACATAATTACATTGTTCAATAAGTCAATAAGCTTTTTATATTGTAAAGTCCTACCTTAGTAAAAACTAATAATAATCCAATTACTATAAGAAAATAGATCCTTATATCATAAACAAATTATCTTTATACTAATTCAATATTTAACTTCACCATAATATTATATATAAACTTAATATATGTTATTTCTCAATAAAGAAAGAAAAAATTACTTGTTTTATATGGAAAATCATTTAGAATTGAGGTCACGGAGGCTTAGAAACAAAAATGGGATATTGCCTAAAACAACCTGCATATCTTGACAATTGTGAGTTATATAATCTGTGGTATTATCTTGTTTTAAGAAAACAGAAGGCTCAGAAACAAAAATGGGATATTGCCTAAAACAGCCTGCATATCTCGACTTATTGCGAGTTATATAATCCGTGGTATTATCTTTTTTTAAGAAGACAGAAGGTGTACTAGAGAAACAATATCATATAATGGATTGAAAATAGAATGTGTTGTAATCGAATCAAATAATGGATTGAAAATATCAAAATTAGCAGAATGAAAGTAGATTCTGTATCCAGTAACAAATTTGGCATCAAATTAGAAAGGATGCCAGATTAAGCGACATAAAAAAATTGACAGAAAACAGATAGGAAATATCAAAAAATTGAAAATAAATACTGTGCACAGGAGCTCCACAATATTTCAGAACTGTGAATAATGGATAACTTTGTGTGATCATGCCTCGCATGCATAAAAGGCAAGGAAATAAATTATTTAACCTGAATTTTAAAACCCTCCAATTTAGTATACTCTCATAATATAGAGGATCCTTTATTTTTTAAACGCGGAGGAATATCAATGCATGTATGATATCTGCAACTTTGAATAAAAGGCATGGTTTGACCATCGGAAAAAACCTTGTGTTCTTTAAAATATTATTCATACAGTTTTTGTCTCCATGGACGAAAATAGTGCTTTCAACAAGTCAGCCAACCAGCTACCCTTGCAAAGGACAAAGGAGGTTCAAACATATCCAGAAAGTGCCTATCTAATTTTCTCAACCAATCTCTCATGCAATCCAAATTGACATGATTTGCCAAGAATACAAGGCTCCCAAGGAGTCAATCATGTAGCTTGTTGGACTTATTTATATACTAGATCTTTATTACACACCACCTTACATGTACTATTTTCCACAATAATAATTTGAAAATTTTAAGTAGGGAGTCAAGATGGCTTTACAAATATGACACTGTTTAGGCCTGACACCTGGTTAAATTAAAATATATACCCTTTAACGAGGAATATGAATGGCACATAGATAAGGCGTGCAACAACAATGGTGGGTGCAACAACTCCCTGATCAAAATCCTTTTTAATATCCCCTGTCCTGGTGACGTGTTGATAGATCAAGTATGCAGAAGCCGCTATGGAAATGACCATTCCAGCTTGGCTTCCTTTGCAAATCAATAACATCCCATAAACTACCATCCACATTTCCAAACACCAATTCAATCATTTGTTAAGGAAAACAACAACTTGCCTCAGGTTCATGTCTTGATAAGGAGCAATAAT
>APFE030646208.1:4543-18348 GCA_000404065.3 Pinus taeda
ATCAAAGATTGCTGAAAGCATGGATTGTGAAACAACTTGCTGTTTTCTCTTGGCCAAGGAATGATCACGGAATTCCTGTGTCTCTGCATGATCCAATAAGTGTTCTTCTTCCCTGTTTATTTTATGTTTTTATCACCTTTTCGCCTTTCTAAATTGCAGGAAAAAAGAATAGCTTAAGATTTGTTTCATTACACCTTAAGTTCAATTTCTGCATTTTTCAATGTTTTCTTCAGAAACAGTTATGAGCTTGTATTCTTAAATGATCTGGTTTACCCTGTTTCTTTCACATATGAGTGCATGTCTTTGGAATTCTTAACTGCTCCGGGATCCCACTCATCTACTTCTCCTCTTTGTCAGCATGATGAAATGATTCTCTTTTTCCTTTCATCCCTGATGCTCATTCCGTACTTTCAGCAGACCGAATATTGTATCATGTGTGGCTATCCCGCTCTGTATCCCCTTGTGACCAAGAAAACGCTCGCATGCCTCAATCTGTGACTCCATGCCGAATGGTTCGAAACTTATAACACCTTACTATGCCTCTTTATTCAAGAATCCTACCTTCCTTCCAATCACAGTCAACATTCTCTTGAAGTCAGAAAGCTAGCCTAAAATCATCAACTAAGGTTGAATCTAAAGGAGAGAGCCCTCTCTGATTGCAGGTGGGCTAGAACCTGCAATCAGAAGATTAGTTTGTGGTTACCTCGGTCGTATCCCTACTAGGAGCCTAGGGACAACCTGAGTGATAAAAATACCATTGGGTTAATGGAGTCTAATGAAAATAAACCTCTAGGTATGGTTTCTTTGGAAATAGGAAAACTACAAAGCAAGATAATTAAACACATAACAACTTTCAAGCTAAATAAAGATGAAATGAAGTCAAGGAATGAAAGGCAATCAAGAATCTTTCATTATGTTAACAGAGGGAAATTTTGTAAACATTATTAGGGAGCAGTTAGGAATTCCTTGATGATATTTAGAGTGGAAGAACCAGGGAGGGAAGTGCAGTCAAGAATTCTTGCCTATGCTAGTCCTGTGGAAAACATAAAAAATTACAGGAATTGAACATAGAGTATAGTGAAGTAAATTCCGGGCTATCCTTTTTTCCTGTAATTAAACACATAACAACTTTCAAGCTAAATAAAGATGAAATGAAGTCAAGGAATGAAAGGCAATCAAGAATCTTTCATTATGTTAACAGAGGAAAATTTTGTAAACATTATTAGGGAGCAGTTAGGAATTCCTTGATGATATTTAGAGTGGAAGAACCAGGGAGGGAAGTGCAGTCAAGAATTCTTGCCTATGCTAGTCCTGTGGAAAACATAAAAAATTACAGGAATTGAACACAGAGTATAGTGAAGTAAATTCCGGGCTATCCTTTTTTCCTGTAACTTAGAACATGATATTTAGATGGTAAATAAAACACACATATACTAACACAAGAGTAAAGAAGACTTATTGATCCATGTATTAACACGAGAATTCTACAATATATCCTTTTGCTATTGATTCCATAACCAACAAGTTCACCAACACAACATTCCAGCAATTTTTATTTCAGAAGCGTTCTCAAAACTTACAGAGCAGGTCCAGAAAGATATTCACCAGCCAACAACAATACATATCTTGAGAAGGTATTTATAAAAAGTTTGCAAAATATCCCGTAGGAAAATATCAAGTAATAAATTTATCCATCTACTTTGGCAGGGCCAATAACTGATATGGAAAACCGCGCAGAAATGAATGACGAAATAACTATGTTGTACTGGCCGCCTTAGGTGTCCTATTATTGTTGACCTTTTTGGCTCAAATAGTTGGTTGATGGATGCTTCTCTAATTTGCGTTCCTGATGTGTTGTCACTTGCCACATGTATCTGAGTTTGTTTGAACGCTTTTAGCGCGAATTCCATCCTTTGTCGATTTGACTTTCTGACAGGAGACCCATACAATGCAATTTACTTGTGATGCAGACAATTTACAAAAAGAGAATAAAACTACCTTGGCAAGACCTCAAGCATTCTTTGCCACCATTGATCTGTTGGTAACTGATGCTTTTTCAGTTTAATCAATGTCTCATCAGCTTCAGTATACCTGTAATAATTTGGCTGGACTTCAAAGAGATGTGCTATCTCATGGTCAATGTAAAACAAATTTTCCAATTTATCATATAAACTTTGTCCAAAGGGAGGCACTGTCTCTTCTGAACTGCTTGATGATGCTGTAATTTGATTGGTGACATAGGTATTTAGCCTGTGAGCATATTGTTCATGTTTTAATAGCCTCCCATTGCTAGTGAATAAGTTGGGTAAACCTTTGCTCTGTAATACTGCAAACTTCTGTCTGAAGGCATTTACCTCTAGTTGCATTTCTTGACATTTTCTTTCTATAGTTTGAACAAAATTCCTCATGGTCAACACCTTCTTGACTCTCAAAATAGTGTTTGTCCTGTTCTGAATATCTAGAGATGCTAGCTGCTCACTGGTATGAGTATTCAAAAAATGAATCAATTGATTGGCTTGCTCAGGCTTGTTTGCCAATAATGCTCTAGCCTTTTGAGTCTCATATTGAGCTAACCCTATCAATTCAATATGGTCAAAAGTAGTCTATATTTTTGTCCATTGATCAGCAATAAACTGGCCAATTTCATCCCACAAAATAGTTTTGATTTCTGCTAGAGTTTTATGAAGAGTGAGGTCCTTTTCCAAGGCTTTTATTTTATTCTCCAAGGCCTTCACTTCTCTTGTCTTCTCAGCCATAGTCATTTTTTATTTGTCATAATTTACCTCAATCTTGGCCAGTTTTTCCTTGGCTTCTTTCAATTCTGCCATTTGGAGTTCCAAAGCCTTTATTTCTTTCATCATCTCGTCCATGCTCAAGTGGGCATCTTGTCCTGTTGCTAATGTAGTTGTTGCTGAAGTCGAGGTACTTGTTGTTGATGCTGGATCAGTAGGAGGGGCTACTATCGTGACTATAGGAGGAGCAACTGTGAGATTTGGAGCTGTTTGAGCTGGCCGAGAGGCCAACTCCTCTTGTTTTCCTTGTAGTGTTGTCTCCAACGCTTTCTCTGTCTCCAGCAATCTTTGATTCATCCTCATTAATAAACTTACCACATCCTCCTCTTCTCTTTGCTGCGCCACTTCTGTAGTCTAAGGGTGCATTGTAGCTGGCAGCTTAAGTTGTCTTCTAAGGGCTGCTATGTCTTCTTATTTCTTTTTTATTAAGGCCTGTGTGCCCTTGGGATCCTTGGGATCATGTCCCAATTCCATGATAATCTCCTCCAAGGATTTAATTCTATTATCCTTGGCTAATGAGGAGGCCTTTTCCAGTTCCAATTGGGCAGAAGTGTTATACAATGAGTTCTGCAGTTTATGAGCCAATAATTCTTTTTCTGCCAAGATAGAATATACCATTTCTCCAGCTTGTTTGTGTTACTCAATCTGGTCCATTGGGTGGATATATTTAGCAAGAACTTCCAGATTGGTCCTGATATAATAAGCAGCTGACTGTGGCTACTGTGTGGTGGTCCTGAAGTGACTAAGGGTCATCTTCCCTGCTTGAATATCATAGGCTGCCATTAGCCTTTGTTGATTGGTGGGAGCCATTCTTAACAATTGGTCATATAACTGGAACCTTACTGGTTCATTCTTGCCTTGATTTTAGTGAATTCTCTCTTGATGTCAGAGCCTTGCTTTCTCTATTGCTTGCTGGATGTAACCTCCACACTAGGCTGTCTCTCTTGCTCCTGCTGAAAAGAGATAGTAGATGTTTCCAAAAATGGAGGAATTTGCTATTCAGATGTTCCCTCACCCCTTAGGTTTCCTGTTGTCTCCTCTATAAATTCCTCTTCAGAGTAGGGGTCAACCTTTGCCTCTTCTCCCCTTGTTGTTCTGTGGATGCCCCTATGGGTGTCTCTTTTGGTATGTCCCTTTTTTTGGCTCTTTCCTCATTAAGAAGAGTTTGTAACACAGGGATATTTGTTACCTTTGCTTATGTTGAAGGGCCTTGCTCTTGACCCTTTTCTTGGGCTGTAGCTGGCTGATCTGCCATTGTATTTTGTTGCTCTGAATGTTGTACTTCTTTACCTTTTCCTGCAGGTGGTGTAGTCTCTTGGGCAGGTTGTTGTGAAGGTGTGGCAGATGATGTGCTCATCCCAATGTCTTGTGGTAGTGTGAAAGGGACCTGTCCAAAAGAATCTAGGTCAATTGTCTTCTCAAAGTCTTTAATTTCTTTTTCTAGTCTATCTTCTTCAGTAAGATCTTCAACTAGTGTACCCTCTACCCATTCCTGTCGATTAGCATATTGTTCAATCTGAGGGATTCTTTGGTGCACATATCTTGCAAGCTTGTTTTTTACTCTTCTAAAGCTTATGAAATGTTTAGGGTCATATGGTGCCCAATAAAAACTTTGTTTTAGCATAATTTCATCTTTTAGTATCTTTTCTGCGTCTGCCCAGGCTTCTTCCCTCTTATTGAAGACAAAAGGGCCCAATTGGTGTCTTATCTTAAGTTGTGCCTTTTTTCTAGTACCATGGAAATGAGTCAAATCTAAACTACTAAATTTCCGGAAGTATTCCAGGGCAAAGAGACTCATGGGGACATACTTCGGCAACTTGTAGGGAGATAACTGACAGCCATAAATCCGGATCACTGTGTGGTTTTGGTAAAAATACCAGCCACCAATGTTGTAGCCCTTTGAGAGATGTAAAATCCTCTGCATTTCAGCAGAGAGCCTGTCAGGAGGAGTCATCATCAACAGGGAAGTGGCTGGGTATATGAACAGGTCAATGAACTCACAATATGTATAAGGGGAAAGGTGAACTTCATGGAAAACTGAGGTCCAGAAAATCACAGACCCTCTCTCTCCTTTGAGGTCTAGTCTTTTAAGAGGAACTTGGAAACTATCAGGATGATAGTACAGCAGTAGATGATATATATAGGACGTATATTTGAACACCCTTTCTCTCTCCAAAATCATGAATTGCTCATGGATTTCATTTGCTATGAAGGTGGCATAGTCATACTTGACAGCAGGGGGCTGTCGTGGAGTGAATATGGACATCAATACTAACACAGTTTCATCAACATACTCACTGGTTTTGCATCCTAAAATGCAAGATATCATGTCTATAAGGAGTTTCCCTACCTCATTGAACCAGACTTGGTGATAAGGAGGAGGATGATCAGGCTGGCACTTTGGTAGCATAAACAACTGACCAATTCTTGTTATCTCTGAGCTAGGCAGCTTGACACCTTGATCAAGCAGAAGTTTCATGGTGAGAGGAACCAGAGGCTGAGTTGGTTCAAAGTTCAACATCTCATTTATAGGCTAAGGAGTCATATAGAAGAGTACAGATCCAGATGGAGACAAGATTTCTCTTTGTGTGGGATCATAGTTTGCACAGCATAAATGGATGAAATCAGGGAGCACATTCATTGAAAGGAGGTAATAGATAGGCATGTTGGATTCCCAAATTCCCAGGACATCAGTATTGCTCCTGTGGCTATTTCTAATTTCACAAAAGGCTTGCAGGTGAGGCTTGAGACCCATCATATCCTTAATTTGAAAGTCCTTGTCAGCAAGGGGTATCCATTCCAACTCCTTATGTGGTGCATTCAAGGGTGAAATGTTCAGGGCCACTGGAGCCTCCATTTTCAGTTTGTTAAGTGACCTTTAACTTAAGGTTAGAGCTTTTGGAGTTATAAACAATAGAGCACTGGTTTTGGTTTTCCACAGGAAATCACAGACAGAGTTGTGCTTGTAGAGATTGTTGCCTTGGGTGAAATTCACAGTTAAAATATAGTTTACAGAATTTGATTGGGAGGCTGGAAAAAAAGCACGGGAAGGGTGCTCCTCCTACAAGTGCTTTTGGTGATTTTGCAGGCGGAAATGAGCTCGAATCTCAGTTTAATGGGCAATTTAAAAAGGAAAACAGGATTTACGGGTTTTCTTTTCGAAACAATGATCAAACAGTGGCTTAAAATGTATGGGTTTGCAGGCAATAGCGTATCTTACTCGAATTTAGCTCTTCAACTGATTTTAACAGAGAATTTTGGAAAAACAGGGGTTTACGGGCGAATTATCGGGTAAATACCTATTTTACAAGCGACTGGAGTGAAATATGGTTGCAGACTGAGCTAAGGGGGTCGGGTTTGTAGCGTGAAATTTCCTGGGTGGCACAATGGAGCTTTTGGTATCGACTGGACGTAAGGTGCATGCTGTGTCTCCGTAATATGAAAAAACAACAAATAAAATAAACGTCGTTTTCACGCCTTTTTAACAAAATTTTGGGATTTTTCGGGCTTTTGGTGCTTTTTGGGGATGACGTCAGCATGACGTAAATTTTTTCCAGTAGCGGAGTACGGAAGGTGACATGGTGGATGACGTGGTCGCTGACATGGACAGATGACATGGCAGACACGGCAGATGGAACAGTAGCGTGAGCGCTGGCGTGGTGCTAACATGATGATGACGCAGGCAGCGAGACCAGACAGTGGTTTGTGGTTTTCATCCGACCGCTTTTGGTACAGGGGCGGTTTGTGTCAGAGAGGGCCCAATGCAATGGAAATGTGACAGGAGTCCAGGGGTACGGAGGGAAAACCACTTTCTATCGGGTGCTATTGTCCGGACATCAGGGCGCCTCCGATATTGATGTGAGCCGTTGGATCTAGAGGGTGCGATCCAACGGTTGACGGGACTCTAAGTTGGTAGAGGTTTATATTTCAAAATCCGTGCATTATTTTAATGTTTTTTAAATATATGCGGAGTATAAACCTTGGTTAAACAGGGTTTGTGTGGAAATTATGCAGGAAAGTTAGGTTATTTGTATATCCAAATGTTAAACAAATCCCAGGGGGCATGTGGAGGGTTCTTATTGGCCCTGGGGGGACCAATAATCCTGAAATAACATATTTATGGCTATAATTTCCGGGGCGGGGATACTTAAGTATTTTGGGGTTTTTTGCATAGTTTTTATGTATAATAGGGGCGGGGAAATATAGATGGGAGTTATATAATAAAGTTAAAATGTTAATATGGCTTTGTGAATAGAAAAATCTAAGTTTATAAGGTAAAAACTTAGGTTCTTAGGAAAATGAAAGTGGAATGGAAGGATCTTTTTACACAAGAAATGTGGCTTGTTATGATCAAGTGAAGACAAAGTTTCACTTAGTAATTCTTATGAATGAAATGAATTAGGACCATTGAGCAGATCCCAATGTCCTTAAGGGGATGTTAGTAAGTGTTCTTGGGGAAGTGAGAGGGGAAATTAGTCATGCTCCACTGAACTGTAGCCACTTTGCCATGTTGTTTGTGTTACTCATTAAAACTGATCACCAACATGCTTCTGCAACACCATAATTATCTGCCTACCCAGCCTAATACACCTAACATTTTTTCTTCCTTTGATTGCGTGCATTTGAACTAGCAAACCCTACTTTTCCTCTTTTCTTTTGGTTGCCCTCCTACCTAAATTTATCCTTATCTCTTCCAAGGGCTCAGATTGAGCAGTTGGGCCCTTTGCTTCTCTACCTATCTAATGATCTGCCAAGCTTGAACTATTTGAACAGACCTTCTTCTCTATTCTAAAACAAGAAATTTAAACATGATCTAGCCAGTGTTGAACTATCTGGCTATTCATCAATTGTGAGAAAGTCAGTGATTGCACATTCTGAACTTGCTTTGCAACATGTAGTACAGTAGTAGCATTTTGACAAGCCACTTTCCTGATCTTTCTTTGGGGTTCCTTTTATTTCTCTTCTTCTTGAATCTTTGATTTTTTGATAATATGGAACCTTTGCAGCATGGAAAGGATGATCATATTTGGCATTTCCACAGTCAATCATGAAAAATGACACCTATTGGTATAGGAACCTAACAGTGGCTCCACTTGGGGATGGCTTTTCCAGGTGAAAAGCCAAGAACAGCAGGTCATATGGCCTTATTTTCAATTCTTGTTGTAAATTAAAGCTTCCCCTTGCTGCAAGCTAACCAACTAGATTATTGTGGCATAGATGCATTTCTCATAAGCTGATCTGAACAGAACTACAACTCTGCCTTTGGTGGTTGGTCAGAGTATTTTCAATCATCTCTATATTTCCCAAGTTCTTTTTTGATTGCTTCTAGTAAACTCAAACTACATATCAAGGGTGGTATAACTGCTTGCTTTTTGCTCAAAATTTGATGCAACTTATCTCCTATCCTAATGCTGAAATAAACACTTTTTATGTACAAAATATAGCCTTGTTTTGTTAACAAGGAGGATCATAATGCTTGAGCATTCGCCTATTGACTAGTCCTTCCTCAACTTATGTACTATCCAAGCTCCTCAAAAAATAGGTATTATTTCCTTGCACAGTGTGAATGACAAAAGGGCCTCTCCATAGGAAATCAAATTTGCCATGTTTTCCTTTGTCTTCCCTTCTCGAATCCCACTTTAGAAATTTGTCTCCTATGAAGAAATCTTCAGCTTTTGTTCTTTTTTCAAAAATCTTCTTGAGTCTATCTTGCAGAACCTGAGTTCTCTAATATACTTCCTCTCTAGTTTGTTGCAAGTGAATAGTTTGATTAATTCTCCTTTGAATGTCATTCGGTTCTGCTTGTAACTCTTGCAACAATTTGATTACAGGGATTCCTAGGGATAAGGGGAACACAGCCTCCATGCCATAAACCAATTCATATGGGTTGGTTCCAATAGATCTTTTGGTGGTCAATCTGTCTGCCCACAGTGCATTTAACAATTTTTTATGCCAATTCTTTTTATTGTCCTCCAAGACTTTTTTGATGATGTTGATCAGGCTTTTATTGGATGATTCAGCTCAAGCATTACCTTGAAGGTAATAAGCTGTGGAATAGCCTAAGGTAATGTGGTACTTGTGGCAAAAATTGATCATTATTTTGGACTTAAAGGCAGCAACATTGTCTGTAATAATCTTCTCTAGATAGCCAAATCTAGACAGAATATTGGTTCCTAAGAATTGCATGATGATTGAGTCATTGGCTTGCCTACAAGGGATAGCTTCTATCCATTGGTAAAGTAGTCTGTGGCAGTAAAAATCCACTTGTGTTGTCTAGAAGAGGAAGGATGAATTTCTCCAATGAAATCTAAACCCCATTGTTGAAAAGGCCTTTCAGTTGAAATGGGTTTGAGAGGTAAGGGCAACAGCTTTCTCTTGCCTTCAAAGATCTGGAATTTATGGCAAGCAACTACAAATTTTCTCACATCAGCAAACAGGGAGGGCCAATAAAAACCAACTCTTAGAATTTTATCAGCTGTTGATTTCCAATATAAGTGTCCTCCACAGTCCCTGCATGAAATTCCTTGAGTATTTTGTCAGTTTCATCATGAATTAGGCAATTCAGCAAAATACCTTCATGATTCTTCCAAAATAAAACATTGTTTATAATACAAAACTTTGAAGCTTTCATTTTCAAGAATCACTTTTTAGTCCTGGATAACCCTGGAGGAGCTTGCAGGTTTAACAATGCAAAACATATGTCAGTATACCAAGGTGATTGTAAAAGGCTTGATTGATCTATGGAGTCGCCATCTCCTATTCGTTATCCAGTTCATTGATGTCAAGGGCTTGGAATTTGGTTTCAGTCATTAATTTAGCTAACCCTTGTCCTTTTATGAGTTTTTTTGGCTTAATTTCAATGTCATACTCTAAAATGTTGGCTATCCATTTGCCCCTTTTACCTTCAATTCCTTCTTGAGTTAGAATATCTTTGACCACTGCATTTGGAACATAGGCAATCACATGAGAGTACAAGATATAAACTCTGAAATCCTTGATGGCCTTTACAAGAGCATAGGCTTGCTTCTTCATGATTTGATATTTGAGTGGAGCATCTCTAAGTGCTTTGCTGAAGAAAGCAATGGGCTTCTCACATCCTAGGTCATATTTTTGTAATGGGACAACAGCATTAATATGCTCAGATGCAAAGGAAAAGATTATGAAATCTCTATCAAACTTAGGGCTTGTGAGAACATGTGTTCTTGTTAAAGCTATTTTGATTTCCTCAAAGGCTTTTTTAGCTTCTATTTTCCATTTGACTTTAGAATCTTTCTTCAGCATATTATTCAACAGTCTAATTAGCTCGGCCAAATTGGGAATGAATCTTCTTAGGAAATTGATCTTCCCTAGAAAGGCTTGTAATTCCTTGATGTTTCTTGGGTGAGGGACTTGGAAAATAGCTTGTATTCTGTCCGGATCAATTCTTATGCCATTTAGAAATTATGTGACCTAGGAGTTTGCCTTCTTCCAGGCCAAAAAATGATTTATTTGGGTTCAATGATATGTCGTATTTTCTACAAATTAGGAACACTTGCCTCAAATGTTCTAGATGTTCTTGGTCTGATTTTGAAAAAGCAGTAAGATCATCAAGGTATATGACTAAGAAATCATGGATATCTTTAGCAAAGGTTATGTCCATTCCTCTCTGAAATGTGGCCCCTGCATTTTTGAGTCCAAAAGGCATATTTACATATTTAAAGGTTCCCCAGGGTGTTGTAAGGGAAGTTTTATCTTGGTCATCTGGGTGAACTAAAATCTGATTAAATCCTGAGAATCCATCTAACAATGAGATCCTTAAAGCACCCACTACCCTTTGTAAAATGTGATCCATCTTGGGTAAGGGGTAGTGGTCTTTGAGAGAGACTTTATTCAAATTTCTCAAGTCAACACAGAGCCTTATCTCTCCGGTTTTCTTCCTAGTGGGCACTAGATTTGAAATCCATTCTGAAAACCTAATAGGTGCAATTATTCCAGCCTGATACATTCTTTTAACTTCCTTTTCAATAAGGGGAAGGAGGACTAGATTAATCCTTCTCAGCTTTTGTTTAAAGGGTTTTTGATTTTCTTTCAAGGGTATTGTATGTTGGATAACAGAAGTGTCATAGGATTTGAGGTCCTCATAGCTCCATGCAAAGACATCTTGGAACTCTGTAAGCAACTTAATGTATTTTAGCTTTTGTTCAGGAGGCAATGATTTGGACAGTTTTACTATTTTGGGATTTTCTGTGGTTCCAATGTTGCAGTCCTCAATTTTTGCATTTAATGGTTGCATTTTTTGCTTTCTTGGAATATCATTTGAATCAAATATATCCTCCAAAGGAGGTAGGCCTGTGGGTAGAACATTATCCTTTAGTTCAATTACTTCGGATTCTCCCTCAGCCATTTCATCAAAATCCATTTTTTTCAGCTCTTGTAGATTTTTGTTATTAAAATTTGTTGGATGCAAAATCAAATTTGTTGTTTCAGCTGATATATTTTGCTCCATTTTGTCTATTTGTTGTTGATCATCAATAGTGCTTGTGTCTATGTTTGTACTTGAGAATTCTTCTTTTAAAGTGAGGAAATTATTAATATGGGTATCATTTTCAAATACTTGCCAATTTTTCACATTATCTGGGACAGCAGGTCTGTGTTTAATCTCAACAGTAAAGTGATGATTGGGCTCGAATGGCAGCTTGCAAGTGTTGGCAAAGGTTTCCAAACTATGTGCATGTAAGTTGTGTTTTCTTGGAATTTTGGTGAGCTGAGATTCTAAGAAGGTGTTCAGTATTTCAATGGCTTCACCCCTGTAAGCTCTTAGCCTAGGATCGTTTGTAACAAATTTTCCTTTCATCTGTTGTATTATCAAATCTGAGTCCCCTAGAATTGAAATCTTGGTCACCCCTAGATTTCTAATCAGTTTAAGACCCAGCAGAAGGGCTTCATATTCAGCCATATTGTTCGTGCATTTGAAGTTTAGCCCATATGCATGACCTTGAGCATGGTCATTTTGCATGTTGTGTATCCAAATCCTTGCCCCTGCTCCCAATTTGTTCACTGATCCATTAAACTCTAAGTACCATAAGATTTCTTGATCACCACTAGTCTCAGGAGTTTTGAGAACTTGCTCAGTGGGCAGTAGATTTGAATTTAGCTCATATGGTATGTCTTGTTCACTTTTTACATCAATCACATCAACAATTTTTTGATCCTGGGTACTGGATTGTTCATTTATGCTTGTTGTCTGTGCTGTTTCTAGGAGTTTGGTATCAATTTTCGGACACATCTCAGCCTTGTATAAGATGAATGAATCCATATCGGAATGTATAGAATAGATGGGGAAGTTTTGGGGTTTCTCTTGACTGCTAACCACATATTTCATCAATGTTTATCGGTACAATCTCTTTGGGTGGCCAAAGACTAAAATGGTGGCATATGACATATCTAGTTGCAAAGATCCTTGGAGTTTTTCACCCCAAGATCTAGATAAGAGCATGCCATATTTAGGTGGGATATCGGCTACCACCACATCCATCAAGATTGTCTTGGCTGGGTATTGTACTAAAGATACACAAAGGTCTTTAATTAGGCCTAGACACCTGACCTGGCTGGAATCAAATGAGAACAAGTCTTTATATGGCCTTGCGATGTCTAGGTCTAGCTTTTCCATCACATATTTAGGCATTTGGTTATGAGAAGCTCCTGAATCAAACATTGCATTATGTAGCACTTTGTCATGAATGTTCAAGCTCACATAGAATGGAGGAAATCCTCCATCTACTGTTTTACCATTGACTTCAGGACCAAAAAACAGTTATGGTTGGTCATTCAGAATATTGACTGCATCCCTAGTCTCAGATATTTGAAGTGACCTATTGATTTGTTCCTTGTAAACCTCATGTTTAGCCAATTCTGATAGTGGCATGGCTATTTTTATCCTTCCTATTTCTGTTTCTAGGTTAAAGGGTTTTTCCGCTTGAATTCTTGTATTGTGGACAACAGACTTTTCCTTTTCTGTTGTGTTTTCCATGTTCTTTTCTTTATCAGCAATGCTGTGAGGAACTGCATCTGTTTTAGAATTTACTATAGCAGATATATTTAGACTTTCTTTTGGAAAGGAGGAAGAAGATGGCTGATTGTTTGATGGTTGCAAGTCTGAAATGTCCTCTATGATGGGCTCTTTTGGGTTGAGGTTCGCTTCAACAGGGAATTCTGTGAGGGGAGAAGTATCCTTAGCTCTCTTGGGTTGTTTGGTATCTTTCAATTTGCTAGGTTCAGGTACATTTATTGTTCTACTTCTTAATTTTTATTGTTTATGAACCTCATAGACCACTACATCATAGCCTTCTTTGAAATCAAATGATTCTCCAGACTTGGTTTGAAATTGATTGAAATTATGAGCCTTTGATCATCCTGTGTCAGGAAAATTTGTTGCTCACTGTTTAAACCCATTAGATTGATTTGGGTGTCCTCTGTTGGCTCACTAGAGGTTGAGGCTTCAGCATAATTCTCTTGAAATGGAGGTCTGATGTTTTGATCAGGGCCAGTCCTTCCAATATTTGGGTTTTGATTTTTTCTAAAGTTTGTGTTTCTTGTTGTGTTACTTGGTTTCCCTTCCCAGGATGATTTCCTTTCAATAGTTTCCACTCTATCTCCAAGTCTGTCCATACCTTTAATGATTGCATCTAGCTTTTACTCAAATGCAGAAGGCTCTTCTTTGAAAGTTGTTCTTCTTTCAACTCTTGCCTGATTTCGTTTAGCAATCAGGTTTGCCTCTACACTAACAACTATATTCTGCATGTTTGCTAAGCTTAATGAAGCTCTTTCCCTCAACTGATATGCCATGTCAGAATCAAATCCATTAGGGAATTTGATCAAGGCTAGGTTAGGTGGAGGTCTAAGGTTCTGAGGAATAGCACTATAGACATTATTGAACCTAGCACAATAGTCTTGAACGGTTTCTTGTGGGCCCCTTTTCAAGTTGTCATATTCAGTTAAAATGTGTAAAGGGTCTTTATTCTTTTCCCATCTGTT
>APFE030646220.1:0-13727 GCA_000404065.3 Pinus taeda
ACACATCTCCTTCAATCCGATCCTGGTCCTAGAAACAGAACCATTTGTTGGCTTAGGGGGTCCTGACCCAGGTTCAGAGTTAGTTGCGCCAACCAAAAAATCCTTACACTACTGGCCCTTTTGGAAAAAACCCCCATAGTGTAGGTTGCATTCTCACCCAAAGTAGTATGTGGGATGCAAAAACCAAGTTTTTACATCCAGAGATGTGTGTGATGTCTTCTAGTGCCCTGGATCTGCCTTTCATAGATCGATAAGCCCCTAGGGCTCGATACTGAAAATCTAGTAAACAACTTTCAAGCCTTCACAAAGGTCGACTATCATTCTTTGTGAACCCTTAATAACTGATTAATCCACTTATGTGCATTGGAGAACAACCCTTAATTAGTATTCACGTAGATCTACTTAATTTATTTAGTAAACATAACATAATTCATCACAGTCTTCGTGAAAGTACTTAACATGCATTACATACATTTATTAATACTTATTCAATATAATCGTACATCGTTAGATCAATATTTCATAAACACATTATTCATCCACAACATATATTGTAAACAGAAGTAAACAAAGATAAACAAACATACACAAGATTTCATCGGTAAATTTCTTTATTTATCTTCAATTCAGCTTTACAAACTCAAAACTACCATGCGCACTCAGCTCCAGGGGTCCATGCACTCAACTGTGGACTCTACCTAGGCCTTTGTGCACTCAGCTGTAGGGGTCCATGCACTCAACTACGAACTCTACCTAGGCCTCTGCGCACTCAGCTCTAGAGCCTTTCTTTCCTATTTGAACCACTTCTCTATGCTATCACTTCTCTCTTATTGACCCATTACATCCCATATATCTCTAACATGCCTTAGACTCTCTATGACACAAATATTTATAGCCTTTTACATAAAATCCCATGGTCCGCAGACCATGGGTGGATTTCAAAACTGACTCAAACTTTACATAAACAAGGGGCTAAAACCCCTTTGACTCCTAATTATATACATGCTCCCCATCCACAAATCACTAAGACTTTACATTAGTTACAAAAAATACATCAACACTTGGGTTATTTTAACCCCAAAACTGACCCAGGGGACCCCATCGCAACATTCCTTCCTTGCTAGCCTTATTTTACTTCTCCTTCACTTAGATGATGACAATATGAGTGAGTGACTAAAGGAGGTTGACTTATTTCCCTTGTATAGGCTTCCAAGGAGGAGGACATGCCCTAATGGGGTTGACTTCTTAGTTGTGAGGATGTCTTGGTCTTGGAGGGTATTCTGACACTTTTAAATAAAAAAATATTTATTTTTACAAGTTACAATGTGATCGATGGTGTATTATTCATACGACAATAAATCTTTTGACTTATTGACCCTAGGACAAACCCTAGAAGCACTGAATGTGTGCTTGACCTCTAAATAAAATAGCTTGAGCATGAAACCCATTATACAAAAATAACAGTAATATTTTTTCTTTCTTTTTACAATATTCAAGAATCAAAAGTATGTTTCATATTTGTGAAGACAAAACCTAGTTACACATTTCAACAAAACAAAGACAATAATATGCACCAACATGAGTCAAGACCTCTATTGGAGCAAGAAACAAATAAAATGACTTTTCAAGAAGTAAAAGGAGTGCTCCTACTAGCATACTCACTATCTTCTTAGTTTTCGAATACTAAGAGGAGCAAGATTGATGACATGGAAATAGATTAGGAAAGAGATTCCTAATCTACGAAGTTCAGAGTGATAGAGATAAAAGAAGATGATGATGAAGAAGAGGGAATTTATGAATCCTTGGCAGTGATCGCATGTACTATTTTAGGTACATCAAGTAATCACATGATATCTAAAGGCTCACAAGTCATAGTGAAACATGTCAGATCAACAACCTTAACTTCCTTGAAGGCCATGTAGACCTCTCATATTTAGATTGGAGAGGAACCATCATCCCTCATTGTAGAATTTGAAAGTACAACCAAAGAGTATAAACAAGAAATGAAAAGAGACCTTCGACTTACTGAAACTGGTAAAATTCTAGACACTCAAATTATTAGTGACTTGGATTACAAGGAAGCTAAGTTGAATTTGGTACTCTTGAAGGCCAAGGGGAAAGAAGTTCACTTTGTCAAAGACTATGGGGCCACTCAGATCACCATTGATCTATCCTAAATATCTTTTCCTATCACCTACAATTTTTCCAAGGCTCTGAATGACATCACATACAATGAAGCCTATAAATCCCATTCATCCCTAAAAATATTAATATAGGACTCAATAGGGCAAAGAAGAAATTGAAGAAAGAGAAAGTGAAAACTAGGGCAAGAATGTTGACAACTGAAGGCTTGGAGGAGGAAATTCTAAAAATGTTTCTTTTTGAGAATCAATTCCAAGAATATAAGAATATGTTATATGAAAAGAATAATGAAATCAAACTCTTGTGAAGACAGGGAAAGTGGGAGGCTTATGCATTTCAGATGATGAAGTTGATGGAGGTAGAGAAATAAAAAGAGGAGTTGGTGAAAAATTGTATGAAATCACCCAAGAGGCATAACAATACAAATACCAAGTCTTTCTATTGAAATTAGAAGTGGCCGATATGAAAGTCAAAAGCGATGGAGAAATTTTCATCATCCAGACCCAATACGCAATTTGGCTACAATTTTGGAAATTTTTTCAATGAATGGAAAAGTTAATAGACGAAGGAATTTATGGGCTATTATAGATGAATAATTGGCTGGAAAACAAAGAGAAATTGAAGAATTAAAAAAAAGTGTAGAGGAACAAACGAAGTCATATGACTAGGTCAAGCGAGAGCTAGACACCATCAAAAAGAAACATTCCTTTGAATCCAATATTAAGGTGATATATCACACTATATCATATAAGATCACTAATGATATGTAAATTATGAGAATTGGGAGTGACTTACACTATTACAGGAAAAATGGGTATTGGTTGTAGAGGCCAAAAAGGAGGAAAAATCCAAAAGAATGATACTGGAGACAAAGCCACAACAATGCAATAAATAGCATAGAGTAAATGGAGAATAAGGAAAGAGAGATGTTTGACAAGGTAATGAAGGTCATGGAAGATTTTAAGCCATTATTCAGGAGAGGTTTTCCAAGGTTCATGGACATGAATGGGATTGTATCACAAAAGGAATATTATCAAATTTCCTTGGAAGAAGACATAAATTATCCTATAGAATTTTAAAAAGGAAAGATATGTAGTGGTACCTAGAAACATCATCAAACACTTGGAATGATCCTTCTACATTATTCTCAAATTGAAATAGATCTTCAAAGGCTTCTAGCCTTTGGAATATGATTCTACATTTCATTTAATTAATATAAGATCCTAATATCCTATTATACATTTGTAGCTTAGAAATGGAATCATAAGAAATTCAAGAATATTACAACAATAGTATCATCTACCTCCACCCAATGAACACCATCAACATTGAATCTAGGGATTCAACACAGACCTCATTAATTTATGTGTTCCTCAGTTAAGTCACATGTGGAATATTAACTACCAGAGTAGTGCGATGGGGAAGGGGGACCCTACCTTGACAACCAGAAGTGTCAAGAAGATGTTAGTTATAAATTGGTAGCCATAAAGTGTAAATTGCCTAGTGATTTTTTATTACCACTACTAGTTTAGGGTTTAGGTCTTAGAGTGTTGTGACTTATAAATAACCCCTATTTTGATGTATGAAAAGGTAGATGGAAATTTTTTGTATGGAAACTCTGTAATAATTTTTTGAAATGTGCTAGTCTTATGATCTAGAACTATGATTAGATCTGGGATTATACAGTACATGATGGGATATGAGTACTTTTTCCTCTGATCATGTGATTTTGATGTAACTTGAATTTGCAATTTTAATTTAATACAAATTCAATTTTCCATGGAAATTTTTGATGGTACTTCTTATTGTCTAATGCATGATTTTATGTTGTATAAAAAGATAGGATTAAATCAGTATGATTTTTTCCTAAGTTTTTTGATACGAACCAAGATTTCATGAAGTATTCATTCTTCTTATGAATATCACATGGGTATTGAATTTTAAATGCAAATGTATCTTATGTTTATGTTTAATGACTGCATTCTTAAGCACCCAATTATTGTTCTTTTCATGTCATTCATTTTCTCCACGTTCCACCATACCCATATTATGTATGTCAAACCCTAAGTGTATGAACTACTCATCCTCAAAGTAGGTGAAGGAAACAAACCTAGTACTCTCTTTCAAAGGTTTTAAGTGTTTTGAACATAGCTCCTAAAGAAATGAATGAAACAAATGCAAAAAATTGAGAAACCCCAAATTGAGAAAAATATACACAAGAAATATTAGATGTTCCTAGGCTTTGCACCATTTACATAGTGTGGTGTGACTCTAGGGCCCACATAGCTGCCACATGAGCCATTTGTAGCATACTGCAAAGTGGATCTACTACTTTTTTTCTTTGCCTTTAAGGTAATTTATATAAAAATCAAATTCATTAATCAAGGCTAGCCACCATTCCTATCTTTCATTTAGCTTAGGTTGGTCAAATAGATACCTAAACCCTTCATGATCTGACATTAAGGAAAAATTCCTTCCTAGTAGGTAATACTCCACATTTTCAACGAATACACTATCACTGCCATCTTGAGGTCATTAGTGCCATAATGTAACTCATGCTCATTCATCTTCCTTGATTCATAACAAACCACTTATCCTTCTTGCATTAGGAATCCACCATGCCCTTCCTTGTAATAATCTGTGCAAACCACAAAATCCTTTTTCAGGTCTTTTATTTGTATTATTGGTGCATGTGTGAGTACATGTTTTAATAGCTCAAAAATATTTGCACATTCTTTTTACCCATTGGAATTTGACTCCTTTACTATGTAATGCCATGATTGGATGCCTAATATTTGCAAATTTCCAAATATATCTCTAGTAATACACATCCAATCCCATGATCTGAATTATTTCACATTTTGAGGAGTAGGCCACTCCATGATGGCTTTTATCTTCTCGATATCTACTACTACTCCTTGATTGGAAATAATATGTCCCAAGTACTGATAATGTGATTGGAAGAAATTGCATTTATTGAGTTTGGCATAAAGCTTGTGCTCTCTAAACAATTAAAAACTGATATTAAACGTTCTTCATGTTCCTACTTCGTCTTTGAATAAACCAAGATATCATATACAAAGACCAATACAAACTTGTCCAAATATGGATCGAGGATATTGTTTATTAAACACATGAATGTTGTTGGAGCATTGATGAGTCCAAATGGCACCACCACAAATTCATAATGCTCATACATAATTTTGAAGGTTTTCTTGTTAATTTATTCTTCATCAATATGTACCTAGATGTACATAGACCTTAAATCTATCTTCAAAAATACTACATCTCCTCTCAGCTGATGCCTTGGGAAATGGAATTGGTGTTGTTTTAATGCAAGAATGAAGACCAATTGCTTTTGAAAGTCGTCCAATCAAAGTAAATTATTTACACAAAGCTATTTATGAGAAGGAAATGTTGGCAATACTACATGCACTTAAGAAATGGTGACCTTACCTAATGGGAATGCACTTAAAGGTAAAAACAAATCATGATAGTATTAAATACTTTTTAGAACAAATATTATCTTTAGAAGAGAAGCAAAAGTGGGTCACAAAGATGTTGGGTTATGACTTTGAAATTATCTACCAAAAATGGAAGCAAAATGTTGTTGTAGATGTACTCTCAAGAAAGGATGAGGATGTGGAAGCATTGATTTGTGCCATTTCTATTATCCAACCAGATTGGATAACCAAAGTAAGGGATGAATGGAAGAATGACAAAGAAGTGTGGGCAGTCATTCAAAGGTTACAGCAAGATCCTAGTGCATCTGAGACATTCAACTGGAATAATGATTCATTATGGTACACAGATCTCTGATACCTTTGTAAGAATTCCCAACTCAAAGTTACAAAGTGACAGAGATGCTATTTTAAAGTTACATGGAAACCCAAAGATTATTGTAAGTGATAGAGATGCTATTTTCATTGGAAATTTTTGGACAAAATTTTTTTCTTGTCTGGGTACTTAATTAGCTCATAACTCATCTTTTCATCTTCAATCAAATGGGAAAAATGAGATAGTGAACAAATGTTTTGAAGGATATCTTCATTTCTTTGTATCTGATAAACAGATGCAATGGGTCAAGTAGTTACCTTTGGCTGAATGGTGGCATAAGACTTCATTCCATACTGTAGAAAAAATGACCCCATTTATGGCACTTTATGGATATCATCCACCACCCATCACATCATATTTACGAGAAAATTCTAAGGTTCAAGCAGTGGAAGATCACATTGAGCATCAACAACAAGTTCTCCAAATCTTAAAGGATAACCTCACTTTGGCGTAGAATAGAATGAAAAAATAGGTTGATCAACATCGTAGCAAAAGAAGTTTTGATGTAGGAGATTGGGTATTTTTACGTCTACAACCATACAAACAAGTGTCCCTCAAACAAGCTAAGCAAGATAATAAATTATCACCAAAGTATTATGGTCCTTACAAGGTGTTGCAAAAGATTGGTACTATGGAATACAAATTGGAGCTTCCTACATCTTCCTGAGTGGACCTAGTTTTCCATGTTTCATGCTTAAACAAGGCTATAGGTGACAAGCTCCTAGTTCAAACAATATTGCGAGAAGTTGACAAAAACAAAAAAATCATATTCGAACTTGAAGTAGTCACATAAACAAGAAAGACAACTACAAAATAGATCAATTTCAGAGTATCTGATCAAGTGGAAGAACTTACCTGCGGAAGATTCCACATGGGAGGGTGAGAATTTTATACAAAAGCATCCAAAACTACTAAAGCATTGAGTACAACACCCTTTTTGAAGGAGAGGGGCATGTTAGGTCCCTATAATCCTAGTGTATTCCCTCATTGTTATCAGTGTAGCCCCCTTATTGTTATTGTTGTGGCCCATAGAAGCCCACTATTGCTATTGTTGTGCCCTTACATTATTATTGTTATGTCGGCTTTGATTATATTGTGACCCCTTAAACTCCTATATACAAAAAAGAAGTTTTATCATTTGAATGATCCAAGAATTGTTCATTTGTGTAATTTAAAGGAGGCTTCCCCCTCGAAGAGACTGATTTTGAACTCGTTGATCTATCCTTTCTTCTATTTTGTGAGATGGTTGCATAACATTGACTCATGTAGACCTCTTCCTCGAGATACCTATTAAGGAAAGCTTTTTCAACATCCATTTGATGCAGGCCTATACAAAAATGAGCTAATAATCCCATGATTATATGAAGATATTCCTTTATAAAAACTGGAACAAATTTATCATGGTAATCAATACCTTCTTTCCGATTGAATTCTTTGGCCAGAAGTTTGGCTTTATATCATTCTATATTGCTATATAAGTCATTTTTACTTTTTTTAAACCCATTTAAAACAAATGGCTTTGGATTCCTTAGGAAATTCAACTAAATGCCATAGATGGTTCTTAGCCATTAAATCCAACGCTTCTACTATAGAATCATTCTAGAGCTTGGAGTTTCCTTCCCTTATGGCATGTGAAAACAAGATTGGATCTTCCTCAATTCCAATGTCTTAGGCATACCCTTGTAGGTACACAACATAATTCGCAAAATTTGAAGGTTTCCTAATTCTTGAGGTTCTTCTTAATCCTATCTCTTCATCCATATTTTGTGATATTTGAATAATAGGTTCATTGAAAACTTGATCCTCATGGGGTGGCATTTCATTAGGTTTTTTTTTTTTTCATCAATAACGATATATTGTGGATTGTCTTGAAGTACATTTGACCAATCCATATTTTCATGTATGATAATCAATGCTTGCATTTCCTCAAAATTTAAATTTAGAGGTTTCTCACTCCCACTAATGTCATTATCCTAAATAAACCTTGCATTTATTGCTTCAATGATATTAGGTGTATGTGAAGGACAATAGGACTTGAATTCGTTAGACCTTTCTACATAATCAATGAAAAACCCACTGGTTTTATTTGAGCCTATATTTTTCTCTAATTAAGTATATCTCGACCTCAATAAGATAACCCCATATGTGTACATATCCTAAATGTGGTTTCAAACCATTCCATAACTCAAAAGGAGTTTTAGGAATTTCTTTAGTGGGAACCATTTTTAGGATATATGCATCGATTTTTAAAGCCTTACTACATAGAAATAATGAGAGAATGAAGATATTAATCATACTCCTTACTATGTTCATTAGCATAAGGTTTCTTCTTTTAGCTACACCATTTTGATGTGGTGAGTTAGGCATTGTGTATTGAGCAACAATGCCTTGTTCCTTAAGAAAGTTTGCAAATGGACCTAGTTTTTGTCCTATACCTCTACCTTCCATAATTCTCTCCACCTTTGTTTGATCTAATGAATTTAATTACTTTTCTAGTTTATTTCTCTACCTCTATCTTATAAGTTTTGAAAGCATCTAGTGCCTTAATTTTCTCAAATAAAAGATAGAGATACATAAATCATGTGTGACTCGATCTATAAATGAGATGAATTATTTCTAACCATTAAAACAAAGATTCATAAATGGTCCACCTATATCAATATGTATTATTTCTAATATTTATGAACTCCTCCTCACACCCTTCTTGGTTTTCTTTCCTTTTATGCAGTCCAAAAAAACACCAAAATCAAATAAATCAAGAGTCTCAATTACCCATCATTTATTAAAATTATGATTCTCTCTATGGAGACGTGTCTCAATATCATGTGCCAAAGCATGGAGGATTTTTCATTTATAATACATGCTTAATGCCAACATTGACATTGAAGGTAAAAAAATATTGGAATAAAAAGTAGGGCTTAAATGGAGTCTATACAAACCATCAACAAGTGCTCCATCACCAACAACAAGTGAGTGTTTGATAAAGGTAGAACCAATACAATTGAAACTAAAATCATGGGGAGCAAGTCTAGAGATTGAAAAATATTCTTAGAGAAAGAAGGAATATAAAATGTCATGTCTTAGAGAAAAAAAGGAATGTACTTTCCATTGGTTTAATTTGATTGATTACAACCCGAATTGTATTGGTAAAATATGGATTGTAGAACCACAATCAATCCACTGTGCATTATGAAAATTATCAACCATATTATATTCATAACATAATAAATAAATGAGATTACCTTTCTTTTTGGGCAAAAAATTATATTTGAAGCACTCTTTCTTGATGTGTCCTTCATATAAAAAAAATTAAGTAATTGCATTGCTCCCAGTGTGCCTATAAGGTTGTTTCTATGAATGTAATAAATTTTGTAGAGATGGGTGTTTCATTCTCATGGAATGCCAAATCTAAGTCCATGGACTCTAATTTAAGGAGAATATTCTTGTTTCAGTTCTAAAAATTATCACTTAATATTGAAATATGAGATTATTCATTAGACATAATTCTAAATGGAGTAGGTGCAAAATTAGAGAAAAAAAACTATCATTTATATAGGTGCTAATTTAGATTATTAATCCACTTTAATAATACTACAATAACAACGATGTTTCATCATAATTGTCATGTGGGTTGAGATTAGAATACACCATTTTATTTGCTTAATAAATTTATAATGCAATTGATAAATGTGACATCAATATGGAGATGACTCATTATTTTATAATGATTTTTGCATCAAAGATTGTTAACTAACTTGGAGTTAGTGAAGTTGTTGCTTTTGGCCATATACAACAATTCATGGGAAGTTACATAATCACATACATGAGCTTGTGGCAGTTTGGGCCAGAATAAGAAATATTTCTAACTATAGAAATTTTTTAATATGAAATTAATTGAGCGATGTTTTAGATGAAGTAAATTAAAAATAAAAAATACATTTATTATATTAAAATTTAATTTAAATTTTTAACTCAAAATTGAAAGTGTAGAAACTATGAGCAATATGTCTGGGTTAGATTTAGAATCATGTGAAGTTTTATTGCATTAACTTGTGTTTATGTAAAGAAGATATCATGAAATTTTCAATTCAAATCATAGAAATTGAGAAAATTATCTAATTTTTTAAACATGTCTTTTAAATAATTAAGCTTTATATAAAAATATTTAGAAATTTAGATTATTAATTTAGATAAAATTTAAGTATAGTTTACAACTTAATCTTGAAAAAACTATTATAATTAATTAGAGTAAATTAATATTTAATTGCAAAAATGCCTTTAATTTTAATATACATATTTTTTTCTCTTTAATTTTTTTAATAAAAAAATTAATTTAAATATAAATATAAAATTTATTTATAATATATTTTACCATTTTTTATTTTAATAATAATCAAAAAATCATTGTACAATTCATCACTTACTGTAAATTACAAATAATTACATAATAAATATATTATTTAAATTAAAATTAAATATAATTCAATTAATACATATTAACTATTTAATTAAAATCAAATATAATTTATTAATACGTGTTATGTATTTTAATCAAAACTTATAAATTACAACAAAATGAGTAATAATATAAACTAAAGTACAAAGAGTATTGAAGAATAAACTAGAAACTAAACAAAACGTCATTTGAAAATGGCTTCAAGTCCGTCAATGAAATAAAGATTTATATTATATTTCTTCCACGCTTTATTACAATACTCCCTCAAATAAATTAATAATCCTCCCATCTCTGAAATAATTTCTGAAGGTGTGCTTTCATGGCATCATCTTCCCAAATTATTTGGTCCCACCACTCTTGTCGACCGTATATGGTATTCAAGTTGAGTAACCTGTCCATTCCCACTGGAAATTTTTTCAATTTTGAACATCCGGATATCTTCAAGATACGCAAGCTGGGTAGCGTACTTTCAGTCCACACACTGTCGTTTGATGATGATGCTCCCGCAATGCTTTTTAACCCCCCTAACCCCAGGAGAACCAATTTCTGTAACATTAAAAACCGGCTTGCCCTTCCTGAACTCCCTATTCCCAACTCTTTCAAACTAAAGCAAAAGGACAAGGTTAGACACTTTAGGTTTGGCAACCGTTCCAGCGGAGAGACCTCCCGTAGATTGTGGCAGTTAGACAACCACATGTTTTCAAGATGTCGAAAGTTGCAAGCGTAGTCCGGCAGACTTGACCCCTGGTAGCACTGCAAGTCAAAACACTGAAGCTTCCTCATCTCCTTCATGTCCCGAGGAAGATTAGTAGCCCAAGTCTGGAAGCACAAGTGCCTCATCTCCAACCATGTTCCCATTATCCCCTCTTCCACATTACCATCTACCTCTAGTCTCAGCTCCCTCAGATTTGTGAAACCCTTCAACCTCCAAATGCTGCTTCTTGCTTCTGATTGATCTGCTTCCACACTTAATTTAACATGCTCTAAGTCTAGTGTGGTCAATGAAGTAAGTTGGGAGATTTCATGTGGAATCACCTTTAAATTCCAACAACTATTTAAATTAAGATACTTCAGATTTTGAAGCTCTCCAATCTTAGACGGCAACGATTCTAGGTCTGTACACCAAGAAAGATCCAAAAATTGAAGCAAAGGAAGATGGCACATCTCCTCAGGCAATTCCTTGATACTCAGTCGACGTAAACTCAGAAACTCAAGCTGTTTTAGCTGCCCCACTGACGATGGGATTGATTTAATCGTGTGGCCCTCCAGATTGAGAACATTGAGAGACGTGAGGCTGACAAGAAATCCTGATGGAACCTCTTCGATGTATTCAGCTGATAAGATTAAGCTCGCCAGTTTTGGACACGGCAACTCACTCGGGAGATTTTTAATATTATCATATTCAAAAAGTGATATCCTTTTGCAATCGGCATGATTGTGAATGGTTGGAAAATTTTGCAGGCCCCGACCTGCCTTCAATAAACAATTCTCCTCCTTCTCGCCGATATATTTTGCCATCTCATAAATATCATTCTCAACTCTTATACACTGGTGCTTCAGATTGTCCCAATTACAAATCCAGGTGCCCTCCTCAGCAGGAGAAGCATTTTGGAAGAAGCAACGATCGAGAAGAAGATTTAGGTACCTCCGCCCAATGGCCATGTCCATTGAATGGTTCTCCTGTTTGCTCCTGACGAGACCCTCGCCAATCCACATTCTCACTAATTCCTGCACATCGATATCCACATCGATATCATCACCCTTTGGATACATAGCACAATAGAGGAAGCAATTCTTGATGTGTGAATTAGGCAGAGCATCATAACACCATCTCAATAGTTGGTAGAGACGTTGTGGATGCAGAGTAGGTTGTGGATAAGATGAAGAATTTTTTATGGAAGACAAAGAAATGTTCCATTCATCTACTGTGGTTTTGCCCCTCATTGCTGCGGCCACTAACCTTATTGCCAAAGGGAAACCCTTACACTCCTCCGCAATATTCCTGGCACACCCCTTTATATCCACAGGAGCACCCTTCTCTCTGAAAGCTATTCTTTCGAACACCATCCACGCCTCATCTTCACAGAGCCTTTCTCCTGACTCTTCTTCTAATTCTTCTACTGACTCTTCTGCGCTTCGAGTCGGATCTCCTGACTCTTCTTCTGCTGCCTCTTCTGCGCTCAGAGTCGGATCTCCTGACTCTTCTTCTGCTGGCTCTTCTGCGCTCAGAGTCGGATCTCCTGACTCTTCCTCTGATTCTTCTGCACTCAGAGTCGGAACTCCTGACTCTTCTTCTAGTTCTTCTACTAGCTCTCCTTCTAATTCTTCTACTGCCTCTTCTGCTGACTCTTCTTCTAATTCTTCTGCTGCCTCTTCTGCGCTCAGAGTCGGATCTCTGTTGAGCATCTGGTCAGCCTTGTCAACAAACATTGAAAAATCACTTTGAAGGCCTTGAAAGATGTAATCAAATTCGAGCTTCCATTCTTTGAGTCGTTTCAAGAGTCTCCCCGGCCTGCAATTGACACAGTCGAGACGCCGTTGTCGTTGTGAGGGACCATAGCGATGGAGTATGTTAATGGCCTGCGTAAGGCAATTATGCAGCAATTGAAACCAAATCTTGAGGACCTCCCAGTCCTCTTTCCTTTGATCTGGGAAGAGGGTGGCAATATCGAGCAGAAGATTATTGATGGGCCTCAAATCAGCTTGCAAAATTTCATACACTTCGTCCTCCTGCATAACATTCTTTGTAAGCTGGAAGACTGGAGTCAAGAATGGACTCAACATATCCACGGCTTCTTTAGGCAAAAGCGGAATCAACATATCCATGGCTTTTTTATCCAAAACTGGACTCAACATATCCATGGCTTTTTTATCCAAAACTGGACTCAACATATCCATGGTCTCTCACGGAAGGGAAGGGCAGAGCAGAGAGAAATTCAGGGACAGAAAATTGGATTGGAAGGGAGAGAGTTGGATTGGGCAGTGGCAGAAAAGCAGCGTTGATTGATCAAAGAGAGGGAGAGAGTTGAGTGGTGCAATGCAATGCAATAAAAGGAAGCGCAGGAGGAATTTATATTCATGTCCACACAGTGAAAGTTTACCTGAATTAACCCCAAAGTGTATGTCAATTTTTTTTTAAATAAAGAAAAAAGAAAAAGTTTATGCGAAGCCTAAGAAGTGGGCGATGTTCAGATTTTACTTTAATAACAAAGCAATAAATTAAATAAAATAAATTAAATAAAATACGATTTTATTGATTTGATAAAGAAAGGAATAATTATTTGAAAATATA
>APFE030646230.1:0-31150 GCA_000404065.3 Pinus taeda
TTTGGCATTCCATATAGCTCCACAATGCAAGGGATGCGAGGGTCAATACGGTCCATCTTGATGTCTTGTTTGTGCAACTGAAATAGGATTTTCTCCATGTCTTATTTGTAATTGGGTAAGCCCTGCATTGTAACTGCCATCCCCACATAAATTTGCTCAATTAATTTACCAAGTAGACTTTTCATCAGGAAATATAGATACAGGATGTGCTTGAATTGCGTAATTCTACCTCGTGTAGTCCCCAGGTCAGGAACCATTTTTCTCCAGACTTCTATCTCATCATTTGGTTCCATTTCATGTTTTACTTGATCTTCCTAGTCATCAATCAACTTATGAATACCCTCATCTATTTCCTCCTTGTATGTCACAGCTGCCTCAGCTATGAATTTCTCAGCAGGTTTGCGGCCCCTGTGGCCTTCCCTCTTGCATGGTAGTTTAGCTGCCCGGGGGTCCAAGCCCTTGCTGCCATGGCCACATCCATGTTTTGCTGGAGCCATGCCCTATTCCTTTGTGCCCTGTAGACATTCCAACATCGTTAGCTTCATCATTTCATTCACCTTAACATAATGTGACTGCTCATGCCTTACTTCTCTTCCTTGCCTGGCCTGCGACGGGTTAAGGTATCCCTATGCCCACAAGTGTCCAGTGGAAGTGGGTTCCGAGCAAGGATCCCCCAGCTTTTCAGCATGCCTCTCCCCCTTGCTAAGGTGCATTGGTTAGTCATCCCCTTACGGCCATAGCCAGACCTTCAGACCCATCTAGAGCCAAGCAATGCAAGTGATGTCATACCCACATGTCCCTCCCTCTACCAGCAATATCTTGCCCAGTTTTTGCTCGCCCCTCTGCTACTCATGCCACCTGGGGTCTCTAACTGAAATCCTACTACCCTGCATATCCATATGCTAGGGTTCTCTTAGCAAATTTCCCACATTGCTAGTGTCCCATCCCCCTACCTGCAGCTCTCCCTTGCCTCACTCAGCTACACAGAGTCCCCCTGGTGTGACTTACCATTTAGCCCCAATACCCTTGGACTGGGCATTCAAGTAGGGTCCTGTATCTAAGCTCCGCTCAGTATCAATCATGCCAATGCCAAAATTTGTTCTTGAAAGCAATATAAATATGACACAGAGCCGAGCCATAGCCCCCCCTTGCCTCCCTTGGTTTCTCCCTGGCTGAGCTAAGCCCCACTAGGGCAACCTCTCCCGCCCCCAGCAGAACTCCCACTAGCTCATGGAATTACCACTTGAACTCGACCATAACATATGAATTAAATGAGGGCGAGACCAGACTACATACCAAAGAGTTGCTGCTAGCCCGTAGATGTGGTTTCTTCACCTCCCTTCCACTCTGCACTTCCTTACGTCTCCACTTCACAATTCACTTGCCCAGCACGTCGAATACACTTTCAAACTTCGCCACCCTTCTTTATTCCTCCATTTTCCACCTTGCCAGCCCACCTCCCATGCATTCAAGGCGAACAACACCGCATTCCTTGCCTTGAGCATGTGGGGTGTGACTGTAATAATCGCAATTGTACTAACCGTGTCAACTCAGGCTTGTTGCCTTTGACACCTTCCCTCATCCTGATTGAGAGAATCTGAAAAATTATTTAATTACAATAAAATAATTAGAATTAATCAACTAATTTATTTATTAAAAAAAACGAATCTTTATTTTGGAATAGAGCTTTCAAAATTTTAATTTAATCATCAATAATTAAAAAAAGGATGGTAGGGATTTAACCTTTACGGAATATCACCAAATATTTTTAATAGTTGTTAAGATAGAGGGTTGAGATTATCTCAAAGGGGTTGTGTCTTTTTTCCTTTTCAATTTAATTAAAAAAATATATAAAATAAAAGTAAATAAAATATATGTAAAATATTTTGACTATGAAATGAGTTATGGTTTTTTGGGCATGTACTATTGATAAGCCATAGTATTAGTCCATTGTATTATAACAAAACCTATTTACTAGTTAAAAATTTCCAAGGTAAAGTGGAAGTATATCTCCATGATTAAAAATCTTATTATATGTTTTTCTAAATGTATAGATACATTTAACACATATATTAATTACTTTTTATCATTAATGATAATAACTAGCCTAGATCCATCTTAAATTTGGATCTACCAAACAATGAGAGGGATCAAATATCTTTCTTTTTTTAAAGAAAATTTTTAGAGGGAGCTCGCAACCTCTCTAGATATATGCAATAACCCGCAAGGCACATATATCATAAACTCATAGTTTAGCATGGACCAAGACGTCTAGAGACCACCAAAACTAGAGCCAGAATTCCAGACTCCAATGAGACGCATATCCTTCTAGTCTTACTATTACGGGTCATGTCTTTGGGGACTTGAACCTGAGTGGATAGGATGACAAACCACCATCCCTACCACTCGAGCTAAGTAACCTTTTCACCCTAAAAGAGGTTTGCATCTCAAAGAATTGATCCTTCTCTATGCTTGGTAGATCCAGTGTTAAGATGGATGTAGTCTGGTTATTAATATATCAAAATCAAATCTTTATATAAATATTAACCAATATTAAAAAACAATTATTATTTTTTAAAATTTTTTTAAACAAAAATTGTGTCTGGACGCACCAATTGCTTGGGAAGTGAGCTACAATATGTTATTCTTCTTGTGACACTTTAAAAATGCTAAGAGATCAACCTCTTCCCAATAAGAGCACAAAGGGAAAATTTCTAATATTAAGTCTTCTACTTTTTATTTCTGCTATTACAAAAAACCAAGAATAAATGATAACAAATTGCTTACATAGAAAATGTAGAAACAATACATTTCTATAAATTACGAGAGGATGACCCACCACTTGGCCTGCAAAATTCAAGTTCAAAGTTCTTTTTACTATGATCTTTCTTGCTTCTTGTTATCGGCGGGGAGGAACGCAACATTTTAAGCACATCTGAATAGGAAGGGGAAGAAGTTGAGGACTTTTACACAACCACCTTAATAACTTCTTCATACTTTAATGCATATACCCCTATGGAAATATTTCTCACCATAGTTGGAGGGGAATGACCTATATCTTCTTCATAATTTGAATCAGACCTTTCAAACAGGGTTATTTAGCTGATCCACTTGGGCTAAAAGATTCTCACTTTCTTCTTCAAAAGCATTCAGGATATCAAAGCTATTTTTTGAAAGAGGCAGATGCTTAGATTCATCCTTACAAGTATGTTTCTTTTTACTTCCATGATTCTTATGTTTCCTTTTAATGAGAATGAATCCTTGCATGTTTTCTCCTTTCTTTGAAGGAGGAGACGGAGTTGGGGAGCTTTGAGAAACATAAGCTTTTGGAAAACCTTTCGCAAAGTGTCTATACTCACAACACATATTACATTTGAAAGGAACTTTTTTGTAATCCAGAACCTAGAGATGAGACCACCCATTCATATTGAGCTAGATCGCCTCAGGGAGGCCTTTCGAGAAATCCATTTCAACACAAATTCAGGGAAAAGAAAGTTATTCTCGTGTTCCATATCACTGGTAATATATTTGCCTAGGTTATCTCCCATGGCCTTAAAAATGCCTTCATCATAGAAAAAAAAGAGGGGAAAAAGTAATTTTATCCCCACAGGTGCATATGATATTTCCATTAATGGATTAAATTCAAGAGACCAATGAGTGAGAAACAAATCATTGGTTCCCATGAAATAGGGACCTGATTCATAGATATTGTCTCTATCTTCCTGATTTGAAAAGAGAAATAAATAATATCCATTACCACAATAGAGAATGTTCTTGGGATCATGATTTTCCCATTTGTCAAAATCTCAACCTTTAGCATCTTCATAACTTGGCCGTAAACCAATGAACTTTCCTAGTAACTTGTTTTATTTTAAGTGTACCACATTCTTTTTCATTGAGTAAAGAAACCCCAGATCCAAAGAAGAGTTTCATTATACTTTCTTCACAAATTTATTTGGGTTGTTTATTATGCCTACATGAAGCACACAACTAACAGAACAACCCAGAAACCCTCACGATGGTCGCTAATAGGCAAACAAATTTGAGTAACAAAAGAACATATCTATGCACAGGCTGCATTCGACACCACACTTCAACATGACAAATCCAAACTCCCCTACAATCAATACAACATCCACACACAAGAAGGTCAATGAGAGCCTCACCCGTAGGGCTACAATGATAGTAACTCCACGAACTTTAGGTGCAAACGCCACTCTTCCACCAGGTCAGTGACACAGATAGGGATTCACAATGTTCATAGGATTTTGTAACATCAAAAAAAGTTTGACGATGAGTAGGGTTTCCCTAGCCACCAATGAAAGGGTTCCATAACATTCTTCATCTCTCTTGGGTATATCTTATAATTTGATGGACGATTGTAAAATTAAAAATAACAATTATAATATTTAAAATTAAAAATTTTCATTTTTAATAAAAACTAAAACTTCACATATAACATAACTTATTAAAAAAGATAAACTTAAGCTTATGAAAATAAGAAATAATTAAATTTTTTAAAAACACAAATTATAAAATACTAAACCAAAAAAAATATATATAAACTTCATCTTAAAACCTCATAATTAAAAATTGAAAATAATTGAATTTGAATTTGTGAGTTTGGTAACTTTTTCATTCCCATTAAGTAATAAAGAGATTATTTAATTTATATTAAATCAAGTTATATTACTCAATAAAAATAAAAATAAAAAGGTTAAGCAGAGAGTAAGAGATTATTTAGTTTATGCCTTTAAAAATGCTACATTAAAGAAGAATACCACCAGCCTAGATCCATCTTAAATCCAGATCTACCAAGTGTCGAGCGGGATCAAAAGAGGTTTGTACCTCAAGAGAGAGAGATTTGATCCTCTCGGTGCTTGGTACATTCAAAGTTAAAATGAATATAGGTTAGTTTAATTATTAGTCATTAAATATGCCACATTAGAGAAGAATGCATGGGAAAAACCCATGGGATGAAGAATTAAATGTTTTTTTTTAATATATATATTTTATTTTGATTGAGTCAAACTGTTAAACATTACAACATCTCTACCCATATTGGGTTGGAGAAAAACCACAGATTAAGAACACCAAGGAAAAAATATCAATGGATTATGAAAAGCTAAAAAAAACTACTAATCTAAATTGAAAACTCCATAATACATACAATTAATATGAATTGATTTTGTGATTGGTTTTGATATTTTACATTTTAAAATTAATATTATATTTAATTTTAATATTATTAAAATATATTATATATATATTATATATTATTATATTATATAATTCATTACAATTATAATATTTGAGAAAACATATTCGTGAAACTCACCATACGTGGGCAAAGAACAAAGAGGCATGTCACTTGCATGCCCTCATTTGATTATATCTAGTCTCACAAGTGTTGTTTCATAGATCCAAACATGTTCATTCGCTTTGTTTGAAAACTGTTGTGGGACAAAATGACCCCATTCTAGAAAGAATTTGATTTCAGGATTGGTCACACGAGACTTGAGTACTTTGGTGTTCATATAATACTTCATTCCCAAAAATTTAAGAAGATAATCCTTGTTATTAATGATCAAAAGGCAAGGAGCTTGAATATTGTAGTCCTTTAAAAACTCCAATATTTATGGATTCCTATAAATTATAGGTTCAAAACTCATATCATAAATTTTCTATATGTGAATAAACGAAAGCACAAGGAAGATGAATAAAACAAAAATATAGATTTACTTTCTTCTACAAACTTATAAGCAATTATCATTCTAAGGTTATCATAGTCTATTGGGTGTGAAAATGGATGACATAGTTGAGGATGTTGAGAATTGTTTGCCTATAGATTTGGAACATGAAATATTGAAATGACTTCCCCTTAAAAGTATTTGTAAATTTTTTTTGGTAGGGAATGGAACACACTATTTTCATCAGCCATATTTATAACAAGAAAGTAGTCTTAAGTCTCTCCTAACCAAAAGAAATGGATACTCATACACAATGGGAATTACATACTAAGTTATTGTTTCTTTACACATAATTGGAAGAGATGTATGTCCCTTTCCTTCATAAAGGAGGGAGAAAAAGAAAATGTGTCGATTATTCCTTTTATAATAGCAACGACCACCGAACATACCACACGAACATACCTCAAACTTTCACCCATGTCATTTGGAAGTTACGAAAAAGCTAAATGCATCCTGGGAGGGGATTATAGAGGACAAGCATATAAGGTGGTGGCTCGGAGCGACTTGAATGGATAATATGTGGTTGAAATTTACGTTCGCTCTGAGAATTCATTGAGGGTCACAAGATAGTTTCCTGAAGGATTTGTTGCGATGGCCTTATAGGATTTGATATTTTGTGATAGTTGAAGATCATGCTCAATGTCTTAAGGAGGTAAGGGCAGGCAAGTTTCATATATCCGTTGGTTTAATTTTTCCTTTAAATATGCTATATTCTACGTCAATACCATGAGTTAATATCATGGGTCATTTTTATTTTTATTTTTATAGGGTTATTTTTATTGGCGTTATCTAAACATGCTACGTTTTGGAATTTAAGAATTTGCTAAAAAAAATTACCAAATCTTAATTGTTTGTTTTTTAAAATGATATTTTAATTGCATATACCCTTGACAAATTACACCAAAAAATATGTCAAAAAACCTATCTATCTGGTTATTTTTATTTTTATTTTATTTGATTGAATTTTACATTACAATATGTTACAACTATGTTACAACATATCTATGACCAATATATATTTTGATAAGGAATTTAGACTTCTGTGATCCATAGTATTGATTAGTGTATCATGATAGTAATATTAATATCGATATTAATAAATAAATAAATATTTAAATAAAATAGGAATTATAGTTTCTTAGTTTTAATTTAATAAGAATATTTACCAATTTATTCTAATAAGTAATACTCATCCTAATAGAATTGTAAATATTAATAACATATTAGTTAAGTATGATTTAATTTTTTTTAATGTAAACATATGTTATTAAGGAATATATATTAATAAGATTTAATAGTATTAAGGAATAGATGAATAAATAAATATATTAATAAAATAATAATTGAATTAAGTTCTAAATTTAAAAATAATGGGTATATAATAATGAGATTAACCATTATATTTTTATTTGAATAAATAATATTTATTAATAATATTATTATTATATGAGGGTAATGGTAAATAAATATATTAATATTGTAATAATAATATTTACATTAATAGCGGGGATGAATAATATTATATATAGTTATATTTATATTATCATATAATATTATAAATAATATATTGTTTAATGGGTAGATAAAAAATATTTACCAAATTTTATTTATTCTAATAAATATCTCATCCTAATATAATGATAAAATATTGATTTTATTAATAATTTAAAAATGATTAAAAAATTTAGGGTAAAATATATATAATAAAATAAATAATATTAATTAAGTTCTAGATTTAAAATAATATATGAATATTTTACGATTCCTAAATTATTAAATAATAATATTATTAATAAATTTTATTAATTTATAGGGTATGGCAAATAAATATATTAGTATAGTAAATAATATTTCTAATAACAATATCATAATATTTTAATTTAAATAAATATAATAATAATAAATAGATATATAATAATTATAAATTTATTCCTCCCCTGGGGCCTAGTCAAACCTAGTACTATCGGTCAGTTAAACCGTTATCAGTAATTTAACTGTTGGGAATGGTCTGTTGTCACTATTAACGCATGTTCAGATCGGATCTTCAACTTGTACTGACGATGAACCACACTGGTTGGTTCGAAACGGGTCGAAAAATGATTTTTTATGTGATTTTGTCGAAATTATTCTCCACACAAATATTTTGATACTTTATCATAAATTAATATTTTTCATATTTACCAATTATTTAATTTATATAAAATACTTATAATTCGTAAAAAATAAAAGAGTGTGAACTTTGCGATAAATGGGTAAGAGGTTGGGCCTCTAGTATGTCCTAAAATTGCTTCTGCTTGACTAAGAGCTCGTCTTCTTCCTTAGACGTAAGGAAACAAATTAACTGCCTAAGACCCAAGGCATCTCCCCGAGGCATCTCGCAGGAGTGAAAGTCTGCCCCCTTACGGACTACCAACGGGTTATTCCAATGGCGTGACTTTCCTTGAATAAAGGTGATGAGTTTTCCTTGAATAATGGCTTGAGTAATGGTGATGAGTTTTCCTTGAATAATGGCTTGAGTAATGGTGATGAGTTTTCCTTGAATAATGGCTTGAGTAATGGTGATGAGTCTGCCCCCCCCCTTACGGACCACCAGCGGGTTATTCCAGATGCCGTGACTTTCCTTGAATACTTACGGACCACCAGCGGGTTATTCCAGATGGCATGACTTTCCTTGAATAACGGTGATGAGTTTTCCTTGAATAATGGCTTGAGTAATGGTGATGAGTTTTCCTTGAATAATGGCTTGAGTAATGGTGATGAGTCGGCCTTCATTAGCAGATAGTAGCTAGAGATGGTTGTCCTTACTGCTGGTTTGAAATATGATAAGTTTTCCCACATGTTGAAAGAAAAAAAAAGTGAGTACAAGGCTCGGTAAAAGAAAAGAATATGATTTTAATGTTCCTATCTGATATTGAGTGAAATGACTACGAGTTTTGTGGCTAGAAACATGTGGGATGACTATGAGTTTTGTGGTTAGAAGCATGTGGGACAACAAGAAGTTTTGCACATGTATTCTGGTTATATTTTGAAAAAATCCCGGAGGGATTTTTTAAATCTAAGTAAAAGTTGTTAAACTTTATAATTTTAGATGCCCTTAAAGTTTTTGATAGTGTTGAATCCATTTCCACCATAAAAACATGATTCAAACACTACCTCTACAAAAAATTTTGAAATTATTTTCCCTAAATTTAATCACTTTTGACCATCCACACAATTCTTCCACCTCAATAGATGAATCCTTATTTTTCTACTTGCTATATTATTTTCTACACGTACACATATTCTTCCTAATTAATTTTTTTATTTTCCTACCCACCGAGAACGACCAGGGGTCGTTAAAATTGAAATTTCCCTTACCCACATATTTTATAAACGTTTCCACGTATTATAATTCTATTTTCTTTAAAACTTTTATGAAAGTTCAATATATATTTGTTGAAGTTTCAATTTTCCGGCTGCTATCCATATTGTTATAGGGATAATTTTCTTTCATAGAAAACACATTCTAACACGTTACATATAACTTACACTCTCAAACTCACGGCACTCCATCCGTGTATTGCAATTAATTGTTATATATCCAAATTCCCAAAATTGCTTCTCTTTTCAATATAATATACTTAAATTGTTTGAGTGTCCATCATATAATATATAAAACTCTCCATATATATAGACTCAACAAATGAAATGAGCTGTCTTTTATTCCCTCGGATTAATTATGGAAGTGTATGTTATTAGTATTTTTGTTCATCAAGGATTAGTGTTTATCTAAGTGTCAAAGTCATTTGATTTTGCATTAATTCATTTTTTTGCGAGTGCATATTTTTTTTCAAAATTAATGTTATTTATTTTTTATTATTTAAACAATTAAACTTATTTTTGGATTTTATAAATTTTACTATTAAAAGATTATTAACTTAATGAAGGGATCTTTTTGTACGATGAAGTCTGATGTGGTCATACTGTGAAAGATAACCTATCATAGCTCAGTGGTTGAAGGTTAGCATATTGAATCCTTGTGTATGAAGGATAATACCTTTCATGTTTTTTACCTTGAAATGAATCTTATTGAACACGAAGTAAGACTTCTTCTCAATGCATCGAATCTAGCTTAGGAGTGGAAAACTACAAGAAAGATTGCAATGTAGCTGAGCTTATGGTTGAGTGGAGAGTGGCTCTTCCTTCTTTAGTTTTGAGGAAGCTCGAGTGTATTCACCTTTTATTTTTTATGAACTAGTATTGTTGTTCAATGTTGTATGTTTATTGTTATGATGGATTATTGAGTATGTTGTATTGATGAGATGAAACAAAGAGTAATTATGCTTGACTGATAACTATAAATTCATTTATTGCATAATGTTACATGCAAAAATAATCTTCAAATATGTTACCTACGATACATGTAGATAATACGGGACTATAAATTTGGTTGTAATGACTATATAATATTCATATGGTTGCTTGTTGATCTTAATATGCTCATATGATGTCATTTCACGAGAATAACATTGATGGATTATGGTCCTATAATTGTTAATATCTAGGGTTGTACAAGCCTTTATAAGTAAGAAGTTATGTCTACTAAGAAGACAAGGGAGGTTAACCCCACAACCTCTTAGATAGCAAGGATGGATAGTTGGTTGTGAAAGACTCTTACTGAGTCTTAATCAAGGAGCTTGGTCTACTCTAGATAGGCTAAAGAAGCTCTATGTCTGTTGCGGTGATCAAAAGGTAATTTTGATGATGTGGACCTAGAATCATTTAAGAGTAGAATCCTTGATTGCAAAATGGAAACTCAAAAGAAGGAGTTTTCAGGAAACATTTGAGGAAAAGACATATAGTTCACTAAAGAGATCTTGAGCCAGTTTGGATGAAAAAGTTTGAAGGCCTCCAATGAGGGTATAATTTGATAATGACCTTCTTTGACTCCTTAAAAAAGGCTTGGTATTTGGTGGTGAGATGAAGGATTTTGTATTCCTTCATGGTTAGTGAGGACCATTGTAGCTTCAAAAGTCTTCGAGGTAGTTCATTGCCCTATCAAAGTCCCTTTTAGTCCTTGGGATATGATAATAAATTCTCTTTTTAAGGTTGCTTTTCCTTGGAAAATTTGGGGATTGATCTCCTTGGTTTCATGTTGTTTTGGAGATTGGGTCTGCTCAATCATGCCATAATTGATGCAGTTGTAGGTGCTTTGCATAGGCAGGGGTGGGGGTGTTGAAAAAAGTTCAAATTAACATTATTATGTTTCCATATGTATATCTTTTACTATGCGGAGAACGAAGTATGTGCGGAAGAACGAAGTATATGTGGGGGAATGAGGTCCTTTCCATAAGCGGGGGTGCTCTAAAATTGACACTGTGGCTGAAAGCTAAGCTTTTATTGTGTGGAGGATAAGAGTGATTTTAGATGTTGGATGTCAATTCCTGGATCATATGCCTTATCATTTTTTACGCATTATATGTAGGCTTTTTGGCTATGAATTTTTTTTTTTTAATGTTACTCTTTACATTAATCAGTTTTCCTCTAATTTTGTCTTTCATGTTACCAAATATGTTGTCAGAACTTTAGCATACAATCTTTGTTTGGTGCATATGATACCCTCTTAGAAAGGTGAATGCAAAGAGAACAACTTTTGAAGCTATCAAGCTATTACTCAGACCATTGGGCTACAAATGCCATTGTTGTAACAATTATTGTAATTGTTGGACTATAAAAGCTATTCTATTATGCAATATTAAATAAACTGTATTTTCAATCCATGTGAGGAAGAAGTGTTGTGCAGTAAAACAAATATTCAAGCCATGCTACGAGTGAGTCAATTGAGTAGCAATTTGTGCCATGAAAAGTTTGGTGTATGTGTACAAAACTAGACAATGTATGAAATGCTCCCATGTTTCCTTGTGAGAAGATTTTACTATGTAGAGGATGGAACATGTGTCAAAGAACGAGGGTGTAGAGATGACTTTATTCTGTAGAGATGGAATTAATTTTAAACTCTTTTCTATTTAAAAGTTTTATAGATGTAGTTATGTGGAACACTAATTGCATAGAGTTGTGAAGATGTGGGAAGGACGAGGGTCAAAATACGGAGCTGAGATATACGAAGGAGTGGGTATGTGCTGGAGAACCAGAGTGCAAAGATGAGTTTATTCTCTAGAGATAAAATTAATTTTAAATTAATTTCCATTTAAAACTTGTATAGATGTAGCTATGTGGAAGAGTAGTTGCATAAAGTTGTGAATATATGCGGGATGAAGGATGTGTGGAAGGATTTTTTAATTATAATGTATTTTAACTCTTTTAGAGTTAGTACATGTGCAATCTGACCCACCACATTTATTATCATGGTTATTTATGTATAATTAGACACATTTCTTTTTTTTATTAGTATATTGTTGATGAGCCTCGGTATTGCAACAAGAATGTTGCAACTCCCAAGGCTACCGACTTTAATTATCAACCTGGAGTTCGTACAAACTTAAGAGGTATCGACACTATATGTGCAGCATACAATGTGTCCTTCCTCTTTTTTCATGATGTAATGGAGCGCATGTACTGAAATCAAATCCTAAACTAATTACTGAAAATGAACTGCTTGAAATGGAAACCCTAACCTATGGCAAAGAAATAAAGTACACAAAAAGAAACATATTCTAATTGCATAAATATCATGAACTAAATGTAAAAGAAACCAAACTTAAAGCTATTTATCACATGTGATGATTTAAACTAACTGAGCATGGAATCTGATCTAGGGAGTATTAACCTGCATGCATGTGCTAATTAAGAAATAAAAAGACCTATTTTTCTTTATCTTTTCATTTTATAAATGCAAATGCTAATATTTCCTTGTTTTTTGGCAGGGGAGACAAGTGTGGTGGAAGAGGGTTACAATGGATTTGATGGCTTATAGGTCAAGTAGAGGCCTAATCCTAGCTTAAATGATGATTTTTCTCAATTCGGGCTCAAAACAGACTGTTATAGGATGTACTAGTTCCTACAGAATCCCCTGTTTTATTACAAAAAAACAGGTCGAAAGCTTAGGAAGTGGTCTAGAAGGTGGAATGGAGAGTGGGAAAGGTAGATAATGGAATAATAATGCATGGAGATGGTGGACACTACCCGTAACTCAAGAAAGGGCTTCAAGATGGGTAGATTGGCTCAATGGAAATGACAATTTTTACTTATAAAACAAGAATTTGGATTGGGATTTTAATGGATTTTAGCAACATGGGTGGATGAGGCTTGGATGAGGAGAACGAGATGAGGTCTCCCTACAATGTAGAAGCTCATGCAACAACACACATTATTGTCTGCATCTATCCAAAAATTCATCTATACATGGGAAAGATTTATTAAATAATGAAGAATTACTAGTCTAAAATCCAGAAATTCGAGAACTAGTGAGCTAGTAACTCTATCAAATGCCTAACCTAATCAAGTGCAAATGAAATGGGGTAAATTTTTTTATTAACTAGATTTTTTTTTGATCTAATGAAAGTGGAATAAACTTGATTGAGGCTCATTAGAATGCTCTAAAAATAGCATAAATTTGCTGCTATTTGCCACAAAGGAGTTCCAAAAATCTAGATTTGGGAATACGAAAACTAATCCAAGAAACTAAATGATTACTATGACCTTCCAAATCTTTTCCAATGATGAAATGACACTTGTGACCCTGCAAAATAACTTACATTAACCATTTAACCCAATCCTACAACAAGAAATAATTAATACTAAATGCAGAAATAGAAAGAAACAAGAACAAGAGATGCATGTGAATAAGAAGTGAAATGAATAAAAATAAATGATACAAAAGGGCTCTGAGGCTCTTGGGATGGCCAAGCCCAAGGAAACTCAGAGTCCTATGGAGTAGAACAATATTTATAAGCTTAAAATGACACCAATCTTCATTATTTTCATCAACGCAATTACATCCCTGCAAGAAAATACAATGGCGCTGCAAAAATACGAGTTCTCTCCACAAGAAGACTAGTCAAAATCTCTACCTATAGGAAAATTAGACTTGGTACTTACACAAAATGATTAGCAATCATTCCCCATGAAAGGAGGAAGCTTTCCCCACCAAAATCCCTTGATTAGTGGATCTGGTTCCCAATACTAGGAATCTGCATTAAATGGCAGCGAACACATTCCTAGATTTTCTCAATCATTGGAGTTCCACAATCTGTGTCATAATTCCATAATATTTTGTTCATTTATTATTTAATATTGATCCTCCTGTAGTAGGAAGCAAGTCCCTAAATTATCTCCTCCTCCAAATCTTCATAATGTGTTCAATATTCTCATAATATTCCACAAAAATAAATAATATTATGCACAAATATGCAATTATTAATAAACCTTCCTAATGAGCATATTAAAGTTAAAAATGCATTATCTAATGCAAAAATAAAGGTTTAATATGCTGAAGGATGGTTAGATGGGCCTTAATTTATGTTTAATTTAGAGGCATGGGCCTTAATTTATGTCTAATTTAGAGGCCCATCATACCCCCTTGCTGAAAGTGCTGCTCATCCTCTAAGAAACTTAGTGACCTCATTGTGTTTCATTCATGGCCCTGGTGGCCTCTCTCTTGTGCATTCCTCAGTCATTTCCCTTAATAATATTGGTTGTAAGTTCTGCAAGGACAAGCCCAAAATATATTTGTGCATAAAAAAATCACTATTTTCTTGAGACCATTAGCTTATCTTCTTATTTTCTTTTGTGGCCTAGATGATTTCCTAATGGCCTTGGATTTTTCTTTTTTGATTAGGTCTCTCTTAGGAATTTCCTTTTTGGTTTGTTTGTTTTAGCACCATTTATTCCTTTCTTCCTTCTTGTAGCAACATTCTGTCTTCCTGTAGTAGCCATTCCTTCTCTTTCAGAGTCTTTTAAGTATATGGGAGTGATGAGAAATGATGTAGAGAGTTTGGAGGATGATGCTAGGGCTCAGAGGGAGTAGGTTTGTGAAAATGAAGAGGATGTTTTGTTTGTTTTTTTCAAGAAATATTCAGAGTGACAGAGTGTAGGGCTTGTTCTTGAAATTATGAAATGGGATGGATGAATGATGGATAGATAGTGAATATGAAGTGGATGGAGGGCTTGGAGTGTTGTGGTGACTTTTCCTTTGCAAAAATTTCTTCTTTTAACTGTTGTCCCCATTCCTTGGAATCATCACCCTTCATAATATGATTGTTCCACATTGCATGAGTGATCTGAAATTAACTAGTTGAAGGTGGTCGAGATTGCTAGCCCATCCTTAGCTTATAAAACCTCATCTCCCATGCATTGACAAAAAATTTCTAACTATAATATGATCAAGAGAATAGGTCAAGAATATTGCATGCTTGTACCTACCTAATGGTTTTTGGAGAGACATGCATGTTGTTGCTGAGTTGATGTTGTTGTGCTGCCAATGACCCAGGTACATCTTCTTGACTTCCTTTTTCTTTTTTGTTGATCTCATTTTGTTGATGGATTGTCTTCTTGTTGACGTGAAGGTGTTGGGGGACCTATATCAACCTTCCATAAAGAATACCTGACCTTTTGACCCATTTCTCCATCGTATTGCCTCTTGTAGCTTCTTCTCAGCCTTCTTGTAGAGATTCTATAGTAATTCAGGACAACCTCTTGCAGCAGACTTGTTTTCTCCATATCTCCCAAATGGTAGAATGGATTGACCTGAAGTCTTTTGAGCATGTTTTCATCATCATTATGCGCCTCCCATAAAAAAATCTTGGCCAATGGATGCACGAATCTCTAGAAAAACTAAAAATGGATGAAGGTGATGGAGGCCAATTTCTTGGAAATCGTGCACCTTATTTGTTGAAATTACTTGAGAATGTTACTGTCATCCATATGCATCTCCCCTTCAAATAGTTTGGCAAATGGATGCATGGTTTACAAGATATAGAAAAAATCATTTTCTGCTCTATTTCTGTTTCTTGTAGAGATCCTGTAGTCTTTTTGGACAAGGAGGAAAATTAGTGGTAGAAGCTTTTGACTTATTTTGACTAGGTTTGACCTATTTTTTCTTTTTTTGTACCAACTTGTTTTTGTTGCTTACAGATGTTGGAGATTGCATGCATTCATTAGAGAGATACATGGAGCAATGTTTTTTTATTTTTTCCTTTTTTTCTTCTTCTAGGCCTACTAGCCACCTCAAGTACGTTTTCAACTAGTAGGTCTGCCTAGGTGCCTCAATGGAGGTTTTCAACTAGGATCTTTTATTTTTTCTCTTTTTTTATTTTTTCCCAACCCATTAACTGCCTCCTGGAGGTTTTCAATCAATGAGCCAATCTCCTCAAATGAGGTTTTCACCCGAGATTTTATTTTTTCCTCTTATTTTTCATTTTTTTTCTACCCTACCCTACTTGAAAAACAAAATTACTTTCAAGTATAAGAATACTTCGAATGGAGCCAAACTGATGATAGATAAATTGATGTCTAGGCTTGCAATATATGATTTGACATGTACCTGGATTTCAGAGACCAAATTATTTGACTTTGAAAGGATCAAGCACAGTTGAAGAAGAGAGTGTTTCTGTAACTTAATGACTATTGAACCATATTTCAATATAGTTGGGATGTCCCTAGTCCACTTGCTGATTTGGATCATCTTGGATGTCTTCTTCTTCCATGACCTTCAAATCTTCCTCTTTTTGTTGATTATTCTCTTGTCACATGGAGGATTTGATGGTAACCATGAGGGAACTTTCTCAATCTCCTTTTTTGTTGTATTCTCTTATGATGAGCACCAATATTGCATCAAGAATGTTGCAACTCCTAGGGCTACCAACTTTACTTTATCAACCCGGGGTTCGTATAAACTTGGAGGTGACAGTGTTGTATACACAAGTAAATGTGATGGGTCTGCTCTTTGTCACTACTAAGATGGAGATAGACCACTAAGGTTTTTCAAACTAGACTTCTATTGATTTAGAAGAAGCTTGATTACCAATGAGGAAATGAGAAATCTACACTAAAATAAATCTTGTCTAATGCAATAAGGAAAAAGACTGAAATCAAATGCTTAAGCACACCATTTTTCTCACTAACTGCTAAGAGGCTTTACTTCAAAATAATGCTAAGTTAACATGGATGCAATTCTACTGTCCTAAGCATGCAAATTAAAACATCAAACATTCTACTGTTGTGCATGTAAATGAACAAAATACATCTGTTTTTATTTTTGTCTTTTTTGTGTGAAAGTGTGAAGGCTAACTTCTTTTGGTGATGTGGCAGTGGCTTTTGGATGATGGTAAATGGTCAGAAGGCTTGGGAGGCAAGTAGGGGTCCTTTTCTAGCTTCCTAGGGGATTTTTCCACAATTCATCCTCAAAACATGCCACTACAGGTCAACCTACAGGATGTTCTAATGTGTTCTACAGGATGTCCTGAATTCCTACAAGATCCCCTGTATTCCTACAGGATACAGCCGAGAGAAAAAGGAGGGATGTGGAAGGTGATGGAAAGCTTAGGGAAGGTGGTTGGTCAATGGAATGAGGCAAGAGAGTGCATAGGACTCCTGCAGAGCTCAAAACCAAAGTTGTGAGATGGCTGGAATTGCTCAACAAGCTTTGAGAGGTATTCTTGTGAAATGATGAAATTGGTGAAGGTTTTAGTGAAAGAAGGGAATGATCATGGATGGATGAAGTTGGGATGAGGTTGTTGATCATGAAATCTCTATATATTTTTGAAACTCCTGCACTGCATCAACCATTGACATTTATCTATAAATCATGTGAACAAGAAGGATTTCAATTAACTATGGAAAACAGAATTTCATGAACTAGCTGCCTATTTCATGCATGGGAAAACTTGGAAGATAATATGAAACCTTGATGATATATAAAGTAATACTGAAGATAGAAGAAATGGAAATCAAATCCTACACTTGAAAACTAGAAAAATGTTGACCTAAGTAACAAAAAACCCTAAATTCTATGAGAAACTAGAATTCTGTCTTTTTGGGGCTGCATAGGAGTTCTTTCCTCAAACCGTGATCCTTGAAGGGAGGAGTGAGGCCAAATCCAACTACTGAAAACTTTTTGATGTTACTTTATCTCTTCTAAGCTACTGCTGAAGTAAAGCACAAATGGAAGAAAACTAATCAAATCCACAACTACTTGCAATGAAATAATACTAAAGACAATTCAACCATTAATTTATGAAATCAATCTAAGCATACAAATATAAGAAGAGGAACCTTTACTGCTAGGGTCAGGCCCTAACCCAAGAGCTTCAACCCTCTAAATAAACTTAGTGCTGGATCAAGGAAATGCTCATTCTCATTATCAAAACAAAAAATTACATAACGATGTCTTCCACAAGTCTTGAACTCGAAAATGACTAGTGTTTTTACAGCAAAAATTCGAGTCCTAATGAGGCTCTAGGCCTATTTATTTATAAAACTGATGTCTCCAACGACTTCCTTAAATATAGGGAGGATTGGCTCCCAAACTCGAGATAAACTGGCTCTTTAACTGTCACTTGCTCAGCTGCCTTTTGATCTCATGGACATGGCTGCTTGTACTTCGAGCTAGTGTGATTAATGGAGGAATATTCAAATGAGTGAGGAGTAAATTGGGAGGATATACCTCCTACAATCTCTCCTCCTTGTCTCATTCAATTTTCAGCCCTTAATTAGCCAAAATTTCCATGATTTTCTCTCAAAAATCTGCAATCAATGCACATTAGTCCACTAGGCATAATATCTCACTTTGACTCATCTCATTAAGAAAAATACAATCAAAACATGTAAGAAATTATGAGAAGATTTGATTTAAATAAGATAGGAGGTGCATTAAGGTCCATATAGTTACCCAATGATGAGGTTCATCATCACCCCCATACTGAACATGTTGCTTATCCTCTGAGAAACTCAATCTATATCCATGTCTTTCATTGCTCTAGTGGCCTCCCTGACATCTCATGCTTCTGTTGTAGTTTCCTCTTCTTGTGCATAGAATCCTACCTTCCTTTTTATCTCATCCCACTACTTTCTTTCTTCCTCTTCCTTCCTTCCTTTAAACATTCCTAAGTAGTGATGGACTGAGTCTCAAGTCAATCCAATTGACTTTGAGTCTTTAGAGAGATTTCTTTTACATGGGTCTTCTGTTCAGTTCTTCTCTCATTCTATGAGGAGAATGGTATTCTCTGATTTTCAAGATGTAGGGAAAAGTGTTCCATCTCCTTTGGAAAGATTGCATGTTGTCATGCCTTAACAACTTGAACATGTCCTCAAAGTGTGTGATTGCTTCCTCTTGGGCAGTAAGGTACCTAGGTGAAAGTTGAGGGTCATTTGCAATCAAGTTATGGGTTCTGATGACATCGATTGGATTTGATTGCTCAACTCTTATCGTGATGGGTTCTGTTTCTTCCCTCGCCATTACTTTCTTCATTTTTGTAGCCCTTGCTTCCTCATGATTCATCCATGATGCCAAAACCATCAACTGTAAGTCCCCTAGTTTTGAATTAGGCTCCTAGACATTTAGATCGGTCAAGGCCAAGTTATGTAGGTAGAACTCAGACATTTTAGCCCTATCCTCCCATATACTTTGATCACAAATATCAATGAATTGTCTATAATCCTAGTGGGGCATAGTGCCTCTCTATGCTAAATTCTTGATTTGGAACTACAACCACTATTCCTTAAGATACAATACATAAGACTTAGCTGGCATCCTGCACTGGATTGCCTCTAAGGATAGATTGGCCATGGATGCCAATTGATTCTCTCTCTCTTGTAGTTGTCCCCTTAACCATGCATTTTCTATGTCCAACTGAGATTTCATCATTGCCTTTCTGTCCCTTAGGCTTCTCTATTATCCACCCATCTCCTTTACTTTCTCCTCCATGTGACCAATGTCCTCCACTCCTTTGTACTTGGCAATTTGCATCCATCTATGTGTTCTTGCCCTTTCTTTCTCAAGCTCAAAGAATAAGGGGATGGAAAATTTCTATGGAATGACCCTACCCCCTTCAATGAACCTGTAATAGGAGTCAAGGTTAGGTTGAGAACTAGGTTCCCTCAACTCTATATCCTCGTTATTTATTTCTTGTTGCATACTCCCTTCTTTGTCCAATTTTTGAGTTTCCTATAGGTTTAGCAGAGTTTCGTGTAGGATTGTCTTTGCTTCCTATAGGTCCTTTTGTGTCTCTTGTAGGAGGCCTTTTCCTTTGAATGAGGCAGATCTAGTGACAGGCCTCCTAACATAAGTGATAGGAGACTTGGGAGAGGCTTGTCCTGATGATCCTTCTCCTTGAGTTTTCATAAGAGGAGTTATCATTTCCTGCTGTCTTGGGGAGTCTTCAATGACAATAGGAACCTTGGTCGTAGTTTGAGGTTTTCCTTGCTTTATTCTTGTACTTTTTCTTGTCTTAAAGTATAATGGAGTTTGTCTCTGTCTCTTCCCTTTTTGCTTGATAGGGGTACTAAGGGTAGTGATGGCAGCTACTGCCTCCTTCTCAATGGGTTCTGGAGATACCCTAGGTGATTCCTACCCTTCTTTGCCTTGCATTGTAGACCTCTGTTCTTCCTTGTCTTCTGCCTCCCATTTTCCATTCTCCTTTTCATCCTTGTCTTTCTCCTATTCTTCTCCCTCTATTTCCTCACTCTCTTCATCAGTTTCCTCCTTTGCATCCTCTTCTGTCTCTTCACCACTTTCCTTCTCCTTTTCTTCCTCTTATTCCTCCTCTATTTCCTCTTCATCCCTCTCTATTTCTTCTTCCTCCTTTTTAGTTTCTTCTTCATCCTGTTCACTGGTAGTGGGTCCCTTGTCATATTCAAGGGCTTTTATATCTTCCTATGTCTGCATGTCTTTGAAAGTTTCCCATGTGATAGGGATTCTTAGGTTTTGGAGGGCATCTTCTATGATAAGTCTAATTAACCCATGATGGGCTAGCTTTTGATGGTTTCCTTCCTGCACCTTAATGCTTATATCTATCACTGGTTGAAGAAGGAAGTAGGGTATGTTGAGTATGTTTTGAGGAGGTGTGTCTTCTCCAAACCTCAACTCTTGGAGAAGCCTAAAATCGTATCCATATACCACACTATACCTACCTTCACACGATGTATACTTAATAAGGTGGTAGCTAATTTCATTCCAAGGATATGGGAGGCTTGCTCTTCTAACTCCATTTATGTCTTCCATTTCCTCCTCTCCTTCTAAAAAGAATTTCTTCTTTGGAATTTGGCTATTACCCTTATCTTCCTTCCTCCAAGGCATCCCTGAAGGAAAGGTGGGGATTCTACCTATGATTTAAGGGGTGAGTTCTATAGAGAGGCCTTTCACCACAACAGTGGCATGGGTACTAGTCAGTGGAATGAGGGAGAGAGCAAAGTATCTGGCCACTTCATTATCATATCCCCTCAATTTTTCAAAGAAACCCATCCAATTGCGCCTAGTACAAGAGGGTGCTGATGAATCATCACTGTGTTGATGGGTTCCCTCTTATTAAATCCCCCTGTCATTTTTCTCTGATGGATGGAGGGTTTTATATGTCTAATACCAAAGTCTAATGGATGAAGATTTTTAAATGAAAATTTTGTGGACAATTTCCTTAGACTGCAATATTTTCCAATAAACAGGATTTTCTATATTCTTCTCACTTGGAAAATGTGGGAAAGTATAGAACCTACCTCCTTATCACTGCTTGATGAAGCCAACCTCTATTTTTCCCTTTTAAAACTGCTCACTTCCAATCCTGTAGGTGTTGTTCTGTATCTTGTAGGATCCTGTAGGTGTTCCTACACTGTAAAAAACGAATTTTCCCTTTCCTGTAGACTGCTTCAGGGTTGAAAGCAACTTTGCTAGGGTGTAGCCTTGAGAATGTGAATGCCTCATGCATGAGATAAACATTTTATTTCCTCATATGGGTGATTTGATTAGGATGTTGTGCTAGCAGCCAAAGTACGAGTATCCAATTTTGGACCATTGGTCCCACTACCACATCATTATTCTCCTTACCTCGTAATCAACTCCCACTTCAAACATCCGTAGCTTAACCACTTTCAACCTCATCTCTCCTTTTACTTGACTTGAATATTGCCACATATGTAAGGACTAACTGTCTTCTCCTTGTTGACTGAGCGAAGGTGGCCAAGTTAACTGGTCACCTTTCACTTATAAACGAACTCTTTCACAACTTTTACATGTTTGATCATATTATTCTAATGAGAGATTGGAATCGAGATACATAACTGTGGTAATGATGCTTTGATGTTGTTTGTTGGAGAGTGAAGTCCTTGTTGTGTATTAGCTGCATGTGTTTCTCTTTTTTTTTATTGTCCTTTGATGTGTTTCTTTGATATGCAAATACTTGGATGGTGATAGTGATGATTTGATGTTGCTACGAAGCTCTAGAGGAGATTCTTTGACCTCTAAATCTTCCATGCTGAAGCTAACTACAACCTGTGATTTTTGTTTTGTGGGATACGCTGCTACAAGATTTCCTACATGATGTCTTGTAGATGCCTCTTCGTCAATTTTTTTTTTTAATCATTTTTCACTTCTGAAGCATGAAGATGGTTGGCATGGCTAGAGAAGGGATCTAGGGATTTGTTAATGATATATATAGCCTTCAGGTGTTTTCCCCTTGTACTCTGTCTTCATCCCTCTTTTATCTATTTTTTTTTTTAGAATTGTAATTTTTTTGAAACTGACTTTATTGGATGAATGCAAGGGTGATCATGGTGGAGAGAGGCATGGTGATGAGATGGTGAAGTAGAAAATTATTTTTTTGACATGAGAAGGTCATCCCCTTGCTCTAGGGTTACTTCCTTTGGGATTCCAAAGCCATTGTAATTCCTACAGGATCATCTTGTAGGTTTTCAAGGAATCCTATAGGTTTATTGGGAATCCTGTAGAAGACAGAGAACCCTTGAAAACTGAGCTAAATGAGTAGAAAAATGGAGGGAATGATGGAATGATGAAGGATAGTGAATAGATAAATAAAAACATAACTGTATAGGTCCCTTTTGATCCTCTCTTGTTGCTCTGATCGTCCTCCTGCTGACCTGCAAACAATATTTTTAACAGTTTTTTGTTTTTTTTTTTGAAAGCAACTAGTCTGCCTCCAAGAGGTTTTCATCGTAGCTACTTGTCGTGGGCACCTCAAAATATGTTTTCACCCATAGATATTTTTATTTCATTTTTTTTTGACACCAGTGGGCCACCTCAAGAGGTTTTCAACCCAACAGTGGGACTTAGGTGCCTCATGGAGGTTTTCACCTAAGTCTTCTTATTTTTTTCTTTTTTCTTTTTCAGTGACTTGATGAGGTAGAAGATGACACTTGCTACACCACCATCACTATTTCGCTGATGCCATAAACGAATTCTTGCTTTGACAAGGGCTCCTTGTAAATCTTCAATTTGTGCCCATTAACAAGTAAAAGAATAACCTCTGCATCAATGGTTCTAATCTGCACTGAACCATTATCATGACATTTCTCTATGATATAAGGCCTCAACCATCTAGTCCTTAATTTTCCCTTAAAATATTTGTATTTGGAATCATATAACAAAGCCCAATCACCTTCTTGAGATTTCTTATCCTTGATGTTCTTTTCATGCTAGATATTCCTCTGAATTTGAGTCACCTCTGTGTGTAAGAGGGCATGCATTCTAAACTCATCTAACCCATTCAGCTAGAGCAATATCTCTTTTTGTGCACTGGTGATATCTAGATCTAGCTAGGATGCCATCCTCAATGTATTGTACTCAAATTCAATGGGCAACATGGCCTTCTTCCCATAGAACAACTCATAGGGAGTGAATCCAGTGGTGGTCTTCCAGGTGGTATTGTAGGCTCAAGTGGCCTAAACTAATCTATTTACCCAATATTTTTTGCTACTGCTAACCACTTTGGTCAGAATGCCCTCCAGCACTCTTTTGGTCACCTCCACTTTCCCATTATCTTGAGGGTCATAAGGAGTGGATGTTCTATGCTTGATCTTGTGCTAGTTTAACAAGTCTTCAATCATGTTAGACGTAAACTGGCTGCCTTGATCAGTGACCAGTTCTCTAGGGTACCCAAACTTGTAAAATACATTTTCCCTTAAGAACTCAGCCACTTTCTCCTCGGTTGCTTCCTTGATTTCCTTGGATTCAACCCACTTGGTCAAATAGCAAGTGCACACAATGATGTACACTTTTTCTTGGATGGAGATTCAATAGCTCTAATAAAATCCATTCCCCACTTGTCAAATGGCTCGAAAGTAACTTGAGGTTGAAGAGGAATTTCAGCCCTTGGAGTAGGCTTTCCCATCCTTTGGCATTGATCGCATTGACTAGTATACCTTCTCACATCCTAATGAAGAGTGGGACAATTATAACTAGATTGTAATAGCTTGGATGTTGTCCTCCTGGCTGCAAAGTGACCTCCACAAGGCCCATCATGACAAGTCAAAAGGATGTCAAATACTTCCTCCTCCCTGACACATCTTCTCAGAATTTGATTTGGGCCTAGTTTGAAGAGGTTTCCCCCAATCCAAGTGAATGGGGCACTTTTTCTCACAATCTTGCTTTTCTCTTTGGAGGACAAATTCGGTGGGAACTGTGCGGACACAAAATAGTTTTCTTTGTCAACAAACCATGGAGAGAGAACTAAAATTGTGAATAAGTGTTCATCTGGTAACTGATCATCAACCATTCCTTCCTCCCCTGCAAGCAAAGTTAATATGGACAAAAAATATACAACAACATTCTCCTTGACAGGCCTATCAATAATAGTTAGATCAAACTATTGTAATAAAAGTAACCATCTAATAATTTGGGCATTCACATCAGGTTTATTCATCAAATATTTAATTGCAGCATAGTCAGTATGTATAAATGTTTGGTAACCTATAATGTAATATCTAAATTTGTTCAATGAATGTACAACAACTAGGATCTCCTTTTCGGTCACTGTATAGTTCAGTTCGGCCTTTGACAGATTCTTACTGGTAAAGTAAATGGCATAAGGTAACTTGTCATATATTTGGCCTAGATCTTCTCTTATGCCTTTTTGTGAGGCATCAGCATGAATATGAAAAGGAAGGGCCCAATTTGGGCCTTGGAGAATAGGTGCAGTGGTCAACTTGTCCTTTAGGGTGTCCATGACCTCTTCACAATTTTTTGACCATACAAATTCAGAGTCTTTGCCCAACAATCCAAATAAAGGAGAAGCTAACTTGATGAAGTATTTTATAAACCTCTGATTGTATCCAACTAAACTTAGAAAACTTCTTACATCTCTCTGTTTTTGCGGAGGTGGGACCCTTTGGATGATGCCTATTTTTGTTTGGGTCCACCTGCAGTCCTTGCTGGGATATTGAATGACCTAGAATAATCCCTGCAGTCATCAAGAATTCACATTTTTTGGGACTAAGGGATAGGTTCCTTTAAATGCATTTTTTCAGCACCTTGACTAAGTTGGAAGGAGCCTCTTGGACTCATAGGGTATAAAATCATCCATATAAATTTCTACTACATCATGGACTAGCTCGATAAAGATACTCAGGACTGCTCTCTGAAAAGTGGCAGGGGATTTGCATAGGGCAAAAGGAAGGACCCTATAGGCGAAAGTACCCCAAGGACAAGTGAAGGTGGTTTTATCCTGGTCTTCCAGGCTGATCTAGATTTGATTGTACCCACTGAACCCATCTAGGAAAGAGAAAAAAATTTTCCCTGTCAGGCCATCTAGCCCTTGGTCAATGAAAGGTAGAGGGAAATGGTCCTTCTTTGTTTCTTTGTTTAACTCTTTGTAATTGACACAAATCTTGCACTTCCCATTTTTCTTTAGAACCAACACCAAGGGAGAGACCCACTCACTGTTCGAGATAGGGTAAATGAATGTTGCGTCTGGAAACTTTTGCAGTTCTTCTTTGACTATATCCTTGAGAGTTGGATTCATTCTCCTTTGGGGTTGTCAGACTTGTTTGCAACCTTCTTTGATATAAATATGGTGAGTACACACTGATGGGTGCACTCCCTTCATTTCCTTGTAATTCCAAGCAAAGGCACCCGGATGTTCCTTTAGCATGTTGCACAACTTTTCTTCTTGGTGTACATAAAGAGATGGGTTGATTTTCAAAGTTCTATCAGGGCCGAATTCTTTGGTTTTGACATAGGTAGGGTTTAAATCAGCTAAGAATAGATCAATCTGATGGTTGTTCTAGGTTTCCTTTACTACTTCCTCTAAGGGAAATGTGTTGGGAGTTGGACTTTGGAGTATGTGTTCAATCAAATCATCTTCATCTGGTGGTCCTCCTCCCATGGTTGTTTCTAAGGTATAGAGTTGGGCTGAGTAGACTTCGTCTTCTTCCTCCTCTTCCAGCCATAAAGGTAATTCATGTTCTAAAGATGGCTGATCAGGAGGGTACAAGACTAACTGCTTGGACATATACCCATTTTTTATAGTCATATTTCTAGCCCTGTAGCTAATGTAGGCATCGACAATTCCTAACCAAGGCCTCCCAAGGATGAGAGGGTAACTAGTAAACTTGGCCTTAGGTTGGAGAACTAGGAATTCTACAGGGTACTCCCAAGAGTCAATGGAGACCATCACATCCTCCATAATCCCCTCAGGGGTCACTGTGGAATGGTCTGCAAGTTGCAAGACTATTATGGTCTTTCTCAATGAACCCTAGAGATTGAGCTTGAGCATGGTGTCCTTAGTCATCACATTAATGGCAACCCTAAGATTAATCAAAGTGTGTGGGACAATGGTGCCATTGATGTGAACATCTAGTACAGGGCTTCCAGGGTCCAAATACTTCAGACAAATTACCTGCCCCAGCATTAAGTCGAATAGTTGTCTAATGACATTAATGGTAGGCGTGTCTCTTTTTCGCCTCCCTGTATGTTTGAAGCACTTCTCCTTAATCAACTTGTTGTAAATAGGTACATACTTTATAATTTGGAGAAGTGGATTTTGACACATAAATTTTTCAATTCACCCATAAGTTCATTCTCTTCTGGGGTAGGCTAGATTGGATGAGTTAATATCTTAGGAAAGGGTGGTGGATTTACTTTATGCATGCTTTCCTCTCTTTCCTCCTCACTCTCCCTAGGTGGAGGTGGAGGTTGGTTGTCCGGGAGTACTCTCCCAGATCTCAGATTCTTGAATATCCATAACATAAACATGATAGGATGTCTCTCCACTGTATACTTGTTGTGCCTGTCTGTTTTTCAGGTTTGGATTTGGCTGGCAGACATCTGGGGTTGTTTAGGTGGAGCAAGGTGCCAAATTTGTGGGTGAGTAGGTGGTGAAGGCAATAAAGTTGGAGAATTGTTTTATGGGGGCCTCCACCCCTAGGGAGGTGCATTCCACTAAGGTTGTGGTGGAGCATATGGTTGAAACGACTGGCTGGTGGTTTGGGAATGGTACTGAGGTGCAAAGGACCAAGGAGGAGGTGTAGACCAAGAAGGATGAGAAGGGGGCCCCCAAGAGGGAATGGATGTGGTCTGGTTAGGGTTGTAATATGCATGGGATGACCCTTGCATGCCCTGCTGAAATGGACGAGGCCCATGAGGTCTCCTTTGATTTATGTAGCAAAGTTGTTCAGTCGCCCCTTCAGTTCCCTAATACACAAATTTTAGTCTAGGTAGAGAAGGAAACTTGTCTGTGGAGTGGTTTTCTTCACAAACCGAGCAGACTTAAACTAGATTTAGTGGACATTCATTCCTAGGGTGCCTCCTTGGGCATCTAGGGTAGAAAATGGCTAAGGCTCTCTCTGCTTCCTCCTTCTTTCTTTTGATGTGAATAGTGTCCATCTGTAGGGCAAGGGTTTGTATCATTTCACTCTTGAAATATTCCAGCATATTTCCAATTTCACCCTTTATGGATGTATTAGAAGAGGATGGACTTACCATTGGTTGACTACTCCTACCCTTTTTCTTAGCTGCCCTATAATGGTTCCTAAAGACAATCTTGATATCTTCATAGGGTAGTAGGTAGATGTCCCCTCCTGCTAATAGGTTTAGGGTATCCAAAATATCTTCCCTTACCCCTCTAAGTAGGACTAGCTTCAGTGATTTAGGATCAAGTGTGCACCTGGCCCTTTTGTAGCTAAGCTAGAATCTTTCTTCATAATCCTATAGGGATTCATCATGCCCTAAGGCCATCCTAAAAATTTCCCTTTAGTGTCTTTGTACCTGCAGTAGTCTCGATACTTATTGTTGAAGGCTTGTTTCATCTGAGCCCAGGTTGTGATGCTATCCCCAGGTAAACCCATGAACCAACACAAAGTTGCATCCTTGAGAGTGGATGGGAATAGTTTCAACTTCTGCTCATCATTGTTGTAACCATAGGTTTTGCATATGACAACAAACATAAACAAGAAAGTGTCTGGATCTTTTGAGTCCAAGCCATGGAAATGAGGAAGAGAAGAAGGGCTTATGTTCTTCATCTTAGTATCCCCATTAGTTTCTCTGATGGGAAAGGCACCCTCAATTCTTTCTCTATTTCCTCTGTCATTTCTATTTTTAGCCATTGGGTCAATTGGAATGGGTTCTTCTTCTTCTTCTCCCCCTGGAGGCTCTTCAAATATCTCTGGTTGTTCACCTAAGGGTTCCTCCAATTCACTGTCACAAAAGAAGAGGGAAGGTTGGTTGTTTTAAGTGGTGGGGGTATTTGGTAAGTTATCCCTATTCCTACGAGGCATGAAAGAAGTGTTTTTGTTTTGTTTTGTGTTTTTTTCAAGCTTTGCAAATAATTGCAAAATTGAAATCACAAACTGAATGGAAACTAATTTCCTGTATGAAAACTAACTGCTTGAATGAAATCTCACTTGCAGAATGGAAAAGAAATCAAAGAATGCAAAATGGAAAAGAAAGCAAACTAAATTAGTTTTGCAGAAATGAAACTAATAGTAGAATATTAGAGATAATGAATGGAAGAAATAAAGAATAAATCACATATTACTTAGACAACTCCACGACAACGATGCCAAAAAGTGATGAGCACCAGTATTGCAGCAAGAATATTGCAACTCTTGGGGCTACCAACTTTACTTTATCAACTCAGGGTTCATACAAACTTGGAGGTGACAGTGCTATATACACAAGTAGATGTGATGGGTCTGCTCTTTGCCACTACTAAGTTGGCAATAGATAACTAAGGTTTTTCAAACTAGACTTCTATTGATTCAAAAGAAGCTTTATTACCAATGAGGAAATGAAAAATCTACACTAAAAGAAATTTTGTCTACTATAGTAAGGAAAAAGACTGAAATCAAATGCTTAAGCACACCATTTTTCTAACTAACTGCTAAGAGGCTTTGCTTCAAAACAACGCTAAGTTAAGGTGGATGCAATCCTACTGTCCTAGGCATGCAAATTAAAACATCAAACATTCTACTATTGTGCATGTACATGAACAAAATAACTATGTTTTTCTTTTTGTCTTTTTTGTGTGAAAGTGTGAAGGCTAACATATTTTGGTGATGTGGTAGGTGGCTTAGGGATGATGGTGAATGGTCAGAAGGCTTGGGAGGAAATTAGGGGTCTGTTTCTAGCTTCCTAGAGGATTTTTCCACAATTCAGTCTCAAAATAGACCACTACAAGTCAACCTACAGGATGTCCTAATGCGTTCTACAGGATGTCTTGAATTCCTATAGGATCCCCTATATTCCTACAGGATATAGCCGAGAGAAAAAGGAGGGATGTTGAAGGTGATGTAAGGCTTAGGAAGACGTTTGGTGGATGGAATGAGGCAAGGAAGTGACTAGGACTCCTGCAGAGCTCAAAACCAGAGTTGTGAGATGGCTAGATTTGCTAAACAAGCTTGGAGAAATATTCTTGTGAAATGATGAAATAGGTGAGGGTTTTAGTGAAAGAAGGGAATGATCATGGTTGGATGAAGTTGGGACGAGGCTGATGACCATGAAATCTTTATGTATTGCTCAAACTCATGCACTACATCAATCATTGACATTTATCCATAAATCATGTAAACAAGAAGGATTTCAATTAACTAAGGAAAACATAATTTCATGAGCTAGATGCCTATTTCATGCATGGGAAACCTTGCAGGATAATATGAAACCTTGATGAGATCTAAAGTAAGACTGAATATAGCAGAAATGGAAATCAAACCTTGCTCTTGAAAACTATCAAAATTTTGACCTAAGTAACAAAAAACCCTAAATTCCATGAGAAACTAGAATTCTGTCTTTTTGGGGCTACATAGGAGTTATTTCTTAAAACTGTGATCCTTGAAGGAAGGAGTGAGGCCAAATCTACCTACTGACATATTTTTGATGCTCCTTTATCTCTTCTAAGCTACTATTGAAATAAAGCACAAATGGAAGCAAACTAATCAAATCCACAACTACTTGCAATGAAATAATACTAAAGACAATTCAACCATTAATCTATGGAATCAATCTAAGCATACAAATACAAGAAGAGGAGCCTTTTCTTCTATGGTTGGACCCTAACCCAAAAGCTTCAACCCTCTGAGTTAACTCAGTGTTGGATCAAGGAAATCCTTATTCTCATTATCAAAACAGAAAATTACATAACAATGTCTTCCACAAGTCTTGAACTCGAAAATGACTAGTGTTTTTACAAAACAAAATCGAATCCTAATGAGGCTCTAGTCCTATTTATTTATACAATTGAATTATCCAATGACTTCCTTAAATATAGGGATTCTTTTCCCCCAAACTCGAGATAAACTGACTCTTTAACTGTCACTTGCTTGGTTGCCTTTTGATCTCCATGACTTGGCTTCTTGTTCTCTGAGCTAGTGTGATTGATGGAGGAATATTCGGATGAGTGAGGAGTAAATGAGGAGAATCTACCTCCCACAATATCTCCTCTTTGTCTCATTCGAGTTTTAGCCCTTAAGTAACCAAACTTTCCATGGTTTTCTCTCAAAAACCTGCAATCAATGCACATTAATCCACTATGCATAATATCTCACTTTGACTCATCTCATTAAGGAAAATACGATCAAAACATGTAAGAAATTATGAGAAGAGTTTATCTAAATAAGATAGGATGTGCATTAAGGTCCATATAGTTACCCAATGATGAGTCTCCTCATCTTCATCAAGTGTAGCCCATGATTCTTTGATCTTCTCTTTTGAATATTGTTTTTCTGCATGTTGTCCTTCAATGGCATCAAGAGATTTTTTTTTTTAATATTCTTCCTGAGCTAATATGAATACCATTGAAATCGAAAGGATATATTTGGAAGCATTGTAAGTGGGCTGAGCTACTTCATTGTGTGGGTTTGGAAATGGTGGTATAGGTAGTTGAGTGGGAGTGGATATTTGATATGGATGTGGTTGGGGTTGTGGTTGTGGTGGAGGTGAATGGTTGGGATAACATGGAGTTAGGTATGGAGGATATTGAGGAAAATATTGAGGATATTGTGGATGGCTCCCATAAGTTCCTTGCCAA